>LOEQ01015509.1:0-15292 GCA_001685075.1 Bramus lutescens
GAGAGAGAGAGAGAGAGAGAGAGAGAGAGAGAGAGAGAGAGAGAACATGAAGGTAGGGTGAGACTATAAACTCTCTCAGTGATGGATTTCTTCCAGTGGGGCTATCACTCCCAAAGGGCTATAGACTTCCCAAATATCACCACCAACTGGAGACCAAGTATACAAATATATAAGCCTGGGGAGGACATGGTCTCACTTAAGCACCACAGTACCCATGACTGTGGAAACAGCAGCGGCAAAGGTCAGGTCTTCTGTGTGTAAGGAGCTGGGAGATTCAGCTCTTCCAATGACCTTCATTCTTTTCAGAAAGGAGGGCTTCAAACAATCTCTTAGTTCTGGTTCCATTAACAAACTAAGATGCCGTTTGTAATAAAACTTAGGAATAGAATTTTAAATTACATGAGAAAGCTAAATATCCATAGCCATCACTTTACACAGTTAAGACCAGAGACCATTTTTCCTGGTCCTCCTTCTGGCTGGTGGGAGACTGAAATCAGATGCCAACAAATGATCGGTGGATGCAAACTGCAAAGCTGGCTTTGCAAATGCAGAAGTTAAACCATCAGCCCCTCCATCCCTTAGTGTTTAAGTACTCTAGATTCCATTGCAGAGCCCCATACTCAGTGGTTTCTTTTCAACAGAATTCGATTATTCCTGGGACTCTCTTTTCTAACTAATTCAGCTTTGGTAGCTGGAAAAAAAAAGAGAGAGAGCAGTATTTCTAGGGTAGACTAATTGGGCCCTGGTCTCTCAAATTTTTCTGTCTGACTCCAGGCAGCTCTATACTCTACCTGCCTGCTTTGGTTAATCTCTTTATAAAATGGAAATAAAGTATTGTCTTTCTCATTAAATCTGTGTCTGCTCAGTTGCGTGATGCTATAGTTCAATACATGTTAAATGATGCTATGATGATAACGGTTGGCACCTTATCCTTCACAAGCAACTTGAGTGCTTAAGATGAATCCAATAAATAATCCAAAATAATTTAGACCCCTAGAGTAACTCCTTTAATGGAGGAGTAACCAAGGTGCTCCTGAGTTAATTATCACCATCTAGAATGGGAGAGGGGATTTGTTTTTTTCGACTTCAATTTGTGGGATTGACTTTATGGCTTCTAAGGTCTCCTTAACCGGTAAACTCCTTTTCAAAAATAATAATAATAATAATCAATAAAAGAAAAACATGCCTTTACTTTCACCTTGGTTCCAGTTATTTCCATCTTCCTTTTTTTTTTTCAAAATCAGTGCTGTTTTCAAGGTAAACACCTTTTAAATTTGGTTAGAATTTAAATGTACATACATAGCTTTCCTTTTATAACACAAATCCTTACAGGTAATGATATTCATTATCATGGTCTTTTATATGTGCTGTTTACTATCCCAAAGCATTGCAGAATTTCGTTTTCAAATACTAAAACAGAAAACCTGCATGAAACATGCAATTATTTTCACTTGAGCTTCTCTATTTAATAAGCCATTTGATCTAGAATCTTTTGGTTGCTATACCTGAAATTTGACTCATTTGCTTCCTTAGGAACTGCTATAAGGATTGTGATATTGCAAAAAATCATATTTTATTACAATTTTATTTTGTAATAATATAGAAAATGTGGTCCGTTCTGCAGAATGACTGAGTTGGTAATATGGAGTAATGCCCCATTTATCCAGGATGACTGTGTAATGAAGTGGCCTTTGCTGTGATCTGTCCTGATAATGAAGCTTATTCCCTGTACATGCAAAAAGCTTTGTTTCTTCTTTCTTTTTTTCTTGTGTGTGTGATATATGTGTGCATATGTGTGGAGGTGTATGCATGTCCATGTATGCAAGCATAAAGGTCAGAGGTTGATGGTGTCTTCCTCAGTCACATTTCACCTTATGTATTGAGGCAGGGTCTCTCACTTGAAGGCAGGGCTATCCAGCTTTTCCCAAGGATCCCCTGTGTCTGCCTCCTAAATGCAGGAATTACAAAGGGCAGGTAGCCATTCATGGCAGGCATTTCTGTGGGTGCCGGATACCTGAAGTCCAGTGTTCATGCTGGTGCAGGATTCTTACTGAATGATTTCTCCATCCCATCCTCACCCCACTTACAACTCTTGCTTTTTGAGACAGGATCTCTCACTAAACCTGGAACTCATCATTTCTGCTAGTCTTGGTGACCAATAAGTCCCCGAGTTCTGCCTGTCTCCCCCACACGCCATGTGTTAGGGTTACAGATGCCGGCCATTGCACCTAGCTCTCATGTAAGTGCCAGGGATCCAAACTCAAGTCCTCTGGCCTGCACAGCAAGCATTTTATCAACTGAGACATCTCTCCAGTCTTCTGAAGTGATTTTGATGGGAAGATTTTTCACATATCTCAGCCAAATCAAATGTCACTGAAGCTGTGGACCAGCTTCTAATGATGAAGACAGCACTGTGCCAGCTATTACAGAGGACCACACCATGGTCAGAAAGAATCTGGGAGGGGAAGAGGCAGTGTCTCTTTTGTGCAGTGCACATTTCTCTGATAATCTATATTTCCTTTCTCAACATTATTTGTTATTTTTAATCACTTTTCAATGCTTCTGATCCAAACATTTGCCCATTCAGTTTTCTCACATGATTTAATCTTACAGTGGCAATTGAGCATGGGTGAGAATACAGGAGTCCCAGGCTGACAGCAGATATCCTAGTCCCTTGGTTCTTTACCAAAACCTAGCAAGGTGGCAGAGAATCCCATAGAGCATGTGATTTTCTTACTGTACTCCCCATTTTTAATCTCAGAATATCACTCTGACAATGTATCCACAGCTAGTTTGTAGAGTCCTTGGGGCCAGGACAGTCATTTTTACCATTAATTGTATTCATTAAACGATGGAATACAGAATGCTGAGTGTGTGAAAAATTTCGTGTGGTTTGTCTATATTGTATCTTCCAACCTTAGGAAAAATCCACATTGAAATGTTAATGTAATGTGATACTTAAAATTTCTGACATTTGGCATTATGTCTGCTGAACTTTCTCTCCAATAGAATAGATTGCTTTGCCTGAGGCCTTTACTGTACATAACAAGAAAAATTTCTTGTTTAAGTCAGAACACTGACTGGGGACCGGCCTTTGCCTCAGTTGTTCTCTTTCCCTGACTTGTGGTCCTTTCTTAGAGATTAGCATCTTCTAGACTGTGTAATATATGAGTAGCATCTCCTAGACTGTGTAACATATGAGTTGCATCTCCTAGACTGTGTAACATATGAGTAGCATCTCCTAGACTGTGTAACATATGAGTAGCATCTCCTAGACTGTGTAATATATAAGTAGCATCTCCTAGACTGTGTAATATATGAGTAGCATCTCCTAGACTGTGTAGCATATGAGTAGCATCTTCTAGACTGTGTAACATATGAGTAGCAACTCCTAGACTGTGTAATATATGACTAGCATCTCCTAGACTGTGTAATATATGAGTACCATCTTCAGTCTTAACCTAAATCCTGATTGTAGCCTTCATTCTTTTATGTGACTTGTCCAGTAACTTATTAATATTTTAGTATATATCTATATATAGGTCAAATTATTTTAGATACACCAAATAATCTCTTTCTTTTGACAGGCAAAGGAGTTTTCAGAAGAGAATAGTTCTCAGCCAAGGTACTTTATTTTTAACAATTAAATGACTCTGACGCATTCCACTACTTATTCTGATTTATTTTTCCCTTGTAATGTCGGGTTTTTTTCAGTTTTCCTGATCCTGTGAAACTCACTTCAGAAAACCATATTTCCCCATGACATTAATTCTTTAGTGTCAGATTCTTGATTTGCTGAGGAGATTGCAAACACCTATTTCCCCCATCACTAACTCTCTGCTGTCTCCCAAAAGTGTTCTCTAAACCTGTAATATGCCCATGACACTTGGACACACTTGGAAAGTGGGGTCAGCAGTCCTAGTACAATGTGCTAATGCCAACTATTGCTTAGCACATTGTGCCTGTAGAGGGGCTTGTATAGGGCACAGCCTTGTGCATCTTACCTGAACTCCAATTCTCCTGGGAATGATAAGATCTGCTCCATTTCTGGTGATTCACCAAAGATCTTGTTCAGCGTGACTTTATCTTCTCAGAGCTAACTTTTAGAATCACTGTGTCTTTGGCTGTCAGAAAGCAAGGGCAAAGGTCACTCTGTGCTCAATGCAAACATTTATTTTTCTTTGTGGCACTCCTTAAAATCTGGAATGAATCACAATCTACCCTTCAGCTGTATTACCTATAAACAGAACACAGAAATGAAAAAAATATAGTCCAATACCAGTACTTCATGGTAAAACGTATGCACTGAAGAGTGAATAATATTGACACATGTGAATCTCAGAAAGAAATAATAAAGTATTCATGCTTTTCAAAGATTAGCACATTCCGAGTTTTGATGTTTTAGCACCCTACACAGCCTTTCAAACATGCTTCCCTTTCTGCTTTCTCAAGGGACCCAGCATCCTGAAGCCTGTCTTTCTCTCTCTGTATCTGCCTCTCTTCCATTTTATGACTTACCAACCATACATGGTTTCTTTTTTAAAAAACTAATTTATTTATTCTTATTTCATGTACATTGGTGTTTTACCTGCACGTATGTCTTTGTGAGGGTATCAGATATTGGAGTTACAGACAGTTCTGAGCTGCCATGTGGGTGCTTGGAATTGAACCCGGGTCCTCTGGAAGCACAGTCAGTGCTCTTAACCACTGAGCCATCTCTCCAGCCCCCATATGTAATTTCTAATGTGGGATTACCCTCTGTATACTGTGAATACCATTGGTTAATAAAGAAACTGTCTAAGGCCTGTGATAGGGTAGAGTAGAGATAGGCAGGGGAAACTAAACTGAATGCTGGAAGAAAGGAGTCAGAGTCAGAGAGAAGCCATGTAGCCACTGCCAGAGACAGGTGTGCTGAAACTTTGCTGGTAGGCCATGACCTTGTGGTGATGCACAGATTAATAAAGATGGCTTAAATTAAGATGTAAGAGTTAGCAAATAAGAAGCTAGAGCTAATGAGCCAAGCAGTGCTTTAATTAATACAGTTTCTGTGTGATTATTTCAGGAGTCTGGGTGGCCGGGAAATATATAAGCAGCCTCCTACAACAATTTCTTAAACAGTATTTTGTTTGATCGTTGACTTTTTAATGTAGGCAAGTAAAATTTCTGTGTAACTTTTCTGATGGGTTTTGTTATTCTCCATATTATAAGATTCACCCGTGTTGAAACAAAGGTCGTATGCCATGCTTTAGTCTTTGCTTAATAATGGGTGACAACATAAGAATCCAGTCAATTAGTGGTGGACAATTCAAGTTATTTCCTGTTTTCTGTTGCATTCACTGCTGCATGAATATCTTATGCTTTCTGCTATGCAGGTATTAGGACTCCTCTCGAGTGTATACCTAGAAGCAAAATGATGGTTGTGGAAAATGGGTCACCCACCTCTAGTATACCTTACCCACAAGACATGCAAATTTCTGTTCCTGATAGCCTTACTATACTTGGCATTAATCACATTTTATCTGACTCACTGGTAGGCATTAAATGATGTCTCATTGAGTTTTTCATTAACATCTTCCTGATTCATATTGAAACTGAGCATCCTAGCTCATCTTTCCATCATTTGCATTTCCCCTTCTGTAAGACAGGTTTGGGTTTTGTTCTTATTTTCATCATATTGTTCACTGTTTTATATGTTAACTTCATCTGCATTCTGTTACCATAACTGCATACCTGAGACTAGGTAACTTATACAGAAGTTCATCTAGTTCATAGTTCTAGTAGCTGGGGATTTTAAGAGCCTGGTGACAGCATTTGCTCAGCCTCTGGTGCACTACAGAATGCCGAGTACCATGAGGCAAGTGTGTGCTAACTTGGGTCTCGTTTTCTATATTATAAAGCCATTGATACCCACATGGTGGCACCACTCTCATGACCTCATTAATCCAAATTACCTCCCAAAGGCCCCATCTCATAGCAGCATTAACATATGAATTTGGAGATTAAGTTTCAAGCACGTGACCTTTCTGAGTGGGGGACACATTTAAACTATAGCAGACACAAATTATTAATCATTTCTATGAATTGCAAATACCTTCTTTCAGTATCAGGCTTTCTTTTCACTGTCTATATAATCTTTTCATGCTATAGTCATCTTAAATTTGAAAGTACAAAACTATTACCAGCAATTTGTAGATTCTGTTTTTCTGATTAGAAAATTTCTTTAGTTCATGAGATTATCCTTCCAGAAATTTCTCTAGTCTCAAAATATTGCCGTTCATAATTATACCTTTTGTTTTGTTTAGAACTAATTATTATTTATTGTGTGAGATACAGAACCAACATTTAATATTTTTCTGTGTGAATAATAAATTTTCTAAATTACATGGTATCAATAATGTGTCTTTCCCTTGATTTACAAGTCATTCAGTGTAACTGAGGTTCTGTGTGTGTTGAGGAACTGTTTTTTAGCTTTAGTTTGATTCAGTTTGTGTTTTCCTGCAGCGAATCACACTCTTGTAGTCACAGTAGCTTTGAATAGGGTCGCACATAGTGAAGCATGGCTCTTCCCTTATATGAGAACATTGGTCTTCGGACATATGTGCATGTGTGCATAGCTTCATGTTAGGCTGCTTCTTCAAAATCACTTATTTTAGTATGGAGTACGAAAAATTACTCTTTTAGAATGCTTTTAATATGAGAAACACTTCAAACATATGGACAATAAATTGAAAGTGAAATAGAAAAAAGGGGGCATAAAAAGATGACTCGGAGGATAAAAGCATTTACTGTACAAGTCTAATGACCTGAGTCCAAGCCCAAAATTTTACAGTAGAAGGAGGGGACAGGGCACCTAAAAGTTTTTCATTCTTTGACTTCTATTTGCACAGCATATCATTTTCCCTTCTGCACACACATGTGTGTGCACACATACATACAAATACACACATGAATGCACACTCACAATGATCATCAATAGATTTAAAATAAAGATCAACCATTAATTAAACCATAACCTAGAGAATGTATTTATATTAATATCAAACAAAACAGACTTTGTAGTGAAAAATTGTTACTTCAGGTAAACAAAGGCATTTTATAGTGATGAAACAGTCAATACACCAAGAAAATACAGGCATCACGAACATATAAGTGATTTACAGAGGAATCCAAGAAAGCATGAGGCAAAACTAGACAGAACTATAGAGGGAAATGGAAAACTGAATTCACAACCCTCAATACTAGAATGAGCATCTACAGAGACAACCAATAAAGAAATGGACCACGTATCTCATTACCAGTGTTGCGGCTGTTGCATCTTGGGATGATTGTTATGTAAACATGTGTGAGTAGAATAATAATCAGCGCTCATACTTTGAACAAAGGCAATGACTTGTTTCCTGGGTAATGTAGTTAATGGTACAGAATTTTATTGTGCATCTTGGATTCACATGTAATTTGTTACTTTGAGTTGTTCACTTCTGGGATTTTCCATGTAATATTTTGGAACACCAATTAATTATGGGTAACTGAAAACACAGAAAATGAAATCACAGATAAGGAGAGACTACTACATATAAACCTGACTTTACTGCAGTTAAATTCTTATATTTGGTAATTTGGAACATTAATAAACTTAAAAGAAATGTATGGTATCTTATAAATTGTTTGCAAATTATGTATACTTTAGAGGTCTAAAATCAGAATATATGAAGAACTTTTGCGATTCAGCAATAAAAATGCAAACAATGAAATCTTACAATGAGCAAAATTTTTGACCAGCCGTATCTAAAAAACAGATGTACAAATGGACTAATAAACAAATACTTATAACAATCTTCACATTAGAAAACACAAAACTATAGTGAAACACCACTTCATCCTCAAGAATGGCTGCAATAAAAAAGTAAAAAAACATCAAATGTTGAGAGGGTGAAGAAAATGAGAACTTTCTCCAGTGCTGTGGATATGAAAAAAATGATGCAACTATTTTGAAAATAATAATTTATGAGCTCTTAAAAAGTCAAATGCAAAACTATACGACCTGCCAATACTACCCCTACTTATATACTCAAGACTATCAGATAAATGAATAAGTATAACACAAACATGCACTCTTTATACTGTGTATCCTAATGCCCTCATATATAGAACCATAAGTATGCCCACATAAAACTTATATACTAATTTTCATAAAAGTATTATTCTTAGCAGCACAAAAATTTTAATAACCTGAATAACTATCAAGCAATAATTGAACTGTCTAAACCCAGCAAAGCTTCAATAATAATATTTTTACTATATTATTTGAAAGATGGACTGATGTAGGCTATAAATAGATAAAGTTTGACAATATTGTGCCAAGGTAAGAAACCAGATTCAAAGGCCATATGTTGTAGGATTCCATTTGCATGAAGTTTCCAAGAAAAGCACACCCATACAGAGAGGAGATCAGTGGTTGCCAAGGATGGAAATAATTGTCTGGTGCTTGAGTTTCCTTTGAAGGTAATGAAAATGTTATGGAATTAAATAGTGACAATAATTGCACTGTTTGTTGATATGGTGAAGACCCTTAAATTGTCAGTGATGAGACATATGTATGGAAATTATATATTTTCAATTAAGAATCAACTTTTGACACCCAGGAGGCAGAAACAGAGGATCAAAAATTCCAGGCCAGCATGGACTACCTATCAGTTTCCAAGCCTGTTCTGTGTACAATCACATCTCAGAAAGCTTGACGATCCTCTGGGATATATTTAGTGTCTTTCACAACTTTCTTCTCTGATCTACTTTCTCCCGTTGGTTTTCTAATTCTTTAAATTATACAGCTAGTTCATTACTTTAAGCCCTCACTGTTTCCTAATATTAGCATATAAGGCTATGTATTTTATGTAAGTACTGCTTTCAGCTATTACCAACACATTTTAGTAGTTAATATTTTAATTGTCTCTAGTTTTAAACACATTCTAGTTTTCCTCATTATTTATTCTTTTATCCTTGACTTGTTTAAAATGGATTTTAAATTGACAAGCATATCACTTTTCCCATTATTAGTACTGTTTGATTTTTATCTAATGCAGTTTCGTGGAATATTGTTTCAGTCATTTGTTATATGCAATTCTAAACCATCAGGTGCTCTCTCTCTCTCTCTCTCTCTCTCTCTCTCTCTCTCTCTCACACACACACACACACACAAGTGTCCTTGTCACAAAAAGCAATGCTCAGCACATTGATTTTCAGGGTTGCTGTTCTCCAAGACACAACCCAAGGGTCTAAAGCAGTAGCTACCTGGTAACTTTTTTCTGCCAGGTATCATAGATCAGTTAATTACATAGAGCTATCTGAGAGAGGGGGGGAGGGAGGAGGGAGAAGGAGGGAGAGAGAGAGAGACAGAGAATGAGAACCATTATATTCACCCATGCTTTTTTCACCAAAACAAACCCATCCTCCCATCTCCAGACTGGAGACTAGAGATAACATAGCTGTGGATGTTCAAGATGCTGAGGACTGGAGCACCTGGCTGGTCCTTACTAGTCCAGTCTTCAAAATGTGTTGAGGACAATTTTGAAGGTTAGCCATTAGATATCTTTTATGTTTCCTTGAGAAAATGTGTTTACAGGGAGCTGTAGGGATAGCTCAGTAGTCAAGAGCATGGTTGCTGTTCTAGATGGCCAAAGTGTGATTCCCAGTACCCACGTGGCAACTCATGACCATCTGTAACCCAAGTTACAGAGAGTCTGGTGGTCTCCTTGGTCACTGCAGTCGCATGTTGTGCAGACACAGGTGCAGACAAAACACTCATACACACAAAATAAAATAAAATTATCATATATATTTAATTATTTTTAATTATATATAAAGAGATATGCTGCAGCTGTTGACCACAGTGTGCCATAAATGCCTATCAGGTTCCATCAAAATATTCTACACTCTTACTGAATTTCTCATGCACTTTCCCAAACAATTGAGAAAAATATTTCCACCTCATGCTTTGACAGCAAAGTTGTTGTGTTTTTCTTTTAGTCTTCTTACTGTTTGTTGTATTTACTTGACACTATTGGGTGCTTGTAGCTTAAGAATTATTAAATATTCTTGGTAAGTTGACTTTTCTATCACCACTGTATGTATGGATATCTTTAATAAAAATAAGACTCCCTTCCTTACCAAATATATGGCAAATATTGGCACAATTAATCATATGAGCTATTCTAACCAAACGCTATAATCATATTGAGGAATAATATTGTGTTTGTGGTACCATTAACTGATTACATTAATAATACAATTTTGTTGATTCTAAATTGTCTTTAGAACTTTGACACATGGCCTTACACATCTGGCACTAACACATCATACTCAATGACACCTGATATCACCATCAGTTTCTCCATATACCTGATGGCTACACATTACTATAAGCCATGTCCATGTCATGATTTATGGCAGATAATAGAAAAATGTGTTCATATAACACCACACACAGAACCTGCCTACTTAGCCAGCTGATCTTCTGAGAAACAATTAAATTGCTTCGGAAGTCAGCCATTTCATAGCTTACAAAAGCAGGTCTAAATATTTTCTTTGCTCTGTGTCCCGCAAAATAAACTTTAACACAGACATCAAAAGGAGTCCTGTCCTTTCAGCTCCCCTTTTCTGGACTTAGAGTATGAGCTACAAATATCAGCTGCTGTGTCAGTAACTTCAGCCTTTCCACTTTGTTTCATGGTTCTTCCTTGCCTGCACCCACTGACCCGCGTTTCTTTTGCAGTTTTGAACATACTGCAGAAAGAACATACACCTTTCATCTCACATGATCCTTTGAAGTAGGAAAATTACTTGTAGGCATAGTAGTAGATACTCAAGAGCTATTTCTTGAACTGGATTTTCCTCCTTGATATGAGTTGAACAACGATGCAATCACAGGTTTTCTAAGTATGGCATTGACAACTCTGAAAGCTGAATTGTCTGGGGTTTTCAACACATGCATTTGGGCATCCACTACAATTTCCATTATTATCGTGTGCTAAGACTTCAGCCGATAGAGTCTTTTCTCTTCTATATGGAAAGCAGGCAAGGATGCATATAGATATCTATGTATGAAGAGAACATACATACATGCACTTTTAAAAGTGATCCATTTGAGACATAACATCTGTTAGTTCCATTATTTCCTGTTTAGTTTCTTTCTGGACAACCTGTCCTTTGGTGAGAGTAGAGTGTTGAAGTCTCCCACTATTAATATGTAGGGTTCAATATGTGATTTGAGCACTAGTAATGCTTCTTTTACAATTGTGGGTGGCCCTGTATTTAGAGTAGAGATGTTCATAACTGACACATCACCATGGTGAATATGTCTTTTGCTGAATATGAAATGTCCTTCTCCATCTCTTTTGATTAATTTGGTTTGGCATATTTTTCTAGATATTAGGGTAGCTACATCCACCTTGCTTCTTAAATCTGTTTGATTAGAATATCTTTTTCTAATCCTTTACTCTGGGGTAATGTCTGTCTTTGAAGTTGAAGTGTGTTTCTTGCATGCAGCAGAAAGATGGATTCTGTTTTTATATTCATTCTGCTAGCCTGTGTCTTTTTATTGTCAAATTGAGTTCATTGATATTGAGAGATATGAATGACCAGTGATTATTAATTCTTGTTATTTTATTGTTGTTGTTGTTGTTGCTGCTGCTACTGCTGCTGGTGTGTGTGTTTCCCTTCATTGGGTTTTCCTGGTGTGGGATTATGTATTGCCTGTATTTTTGTGGGTGTAGCTAACTTCCTTGGGTTGGATACAATCCCCATTAAAGTTCCAACAATTCTTTACGACCTCAAAATAACAATAATCAATTTCTTATAGAAAAAAAGACAATTAAAACAATTCTGTACAATTAAAAAAAACTCCCTGAGATACCACCGTTCCTGATCTCAAGATGTACTACAGAGGCATAGAAATAAAAACAGCATGGTATGGATATAAAAACAGACAGGTAATCAATGAAATTGAATCATAGACCCATATGTAAATTGACACACGTATGGAAACTTGATTTTTGACAAAGAAGTTAAAAATATGCAAGAAAAAAGAAAGCATCTTTAACAAATGGTGCTGGCATAACTGGATGTCAGCATGTAGAAGAATGTAAATAAATCCATATCTATTACCATGCACAAAACTCAAGTCCACGTAGATTGAGTCAACATAAATCCAGTTACAATGAACCTGATAGAAGAGACAGTGAGAAATAACCTTGAACATATCAACACAGGAGACAACTTCCTGAATATAATACCAATAAAACATACACTAGGATTGGCAATTAATACATGAAACCTCATAAAACTGAAAAGTTTATATAAGGCAAAGAACATTATCAATGTAACAAAACAGCAGCATACATATAGAATACGAAAAATTCTTCACCAGCCCCACATCTAACAGAAGTCTGATCTCCAAAATACATAAAGAACTCAAGAAACTAGATATAAAAACTGAAATAATCCCATTTAAAAATAGGGTATAGACCTAAACAGAGAATTCTCAATAAAATAATCTCAAATGGCCAAGGTACACTTAAATAATTGTTCACCACCCATCAGGGAAATGCACATCAAAACATCTCTGAGATTCCACCTTACACCTGTCTGAATGGTTATGATCAAAACCACCAATGACTGCTTATGTCAAAGAGGATATGGAGCAAGGGGAACACTCCTCCATTGTTGGTAGGAGTGCAAACTTGTACAGTCACTTTGGAAATCAATATGATGGTTTCTCAGAAAATTGAGAATCAATCTACTTCAAGATACAGCTATATCACTCTTGGGGATATACCGAAAGGATACTCAAACATACCACAAGGACACTTGCTGACCTGTCTTCATAGCAGCATTATTTGTAATAGCCAGAACCTGGAAACAACTCAGATGCCCCTCAACTGAAGAATGGATAAATAAAATGTGACAAATTTACATAATAGAGTATTAACCAACTGTTACAAACAATGACATCATGAAATTTGAAGACAAATGAGTGGAACTAGAAAAAAAATCATCTTGATGGAATAATCCAGACCCAGAAAGACAAACAAGATGTGTAGTCACTCATAAGTGAATATTAACTGTAAAGTAAAAGATAGTCATGCTCAATTCACAGACCCAGAGAAGCTAAGTAACAAGGAGGGCCCAAGAAGGGATGCATGGATCTCCCTAGAAAGGGGGAATAGGAGACATCCTGGGTGGACTGGGGGCAGGTGGGGATGGGAACTTGAGGGATAGGGTTAGGAGGTGGATGGAAGGGGAGAATATTGAAAGAGAAGGGGCATTTTCGGGGTTAGTTAGTAACCTGATGCAAGAGACACTACCACAAATCTACAATGGTAACCCTAGCTAAGACTCCAAACAATAGTGGATACGCAGCCTGAACTGGCCATCACCTGTGGTCTGATTGGTGACTACCCCACTTGTCATCAGAGAGCCTTCCTCCAGTAAGTATTGGAAACAAATGCAGCAAACATTTGGCTGAGCTCAGGGAATCTTGTTGAAGAGAGAGAGGAAGGATTGTAGAAGCCAGAAATGTCAACATTATCAAAATAAAATTACAGAAACCACTAACCTGGCTTATAGGAACTCACAGAGTCTGAACCAACAACCAGAGAGCCTGCATACAACTGACCTAGGCCCTCTACAAATTTGTGATAGATAGTTGTGTAGCTTGGTCTACTTGTGGGACTCCTAACAACGGGAGCAGGGACTGTCTCTAATGCTTTGGCTGGCTTTTGGGAATCTGTTCCTCATACTGGGTTCCCTCACCCAGCCTTAACACAAGGGGAAGTACTTAGTCCTAAAGCATCTTGATATACCATGCTTTGCTGACACCCATGGAAGGCCTGCCCCTTTCTAAACAGAAACAGAGGAGGGGTGAATTGAGGGTGAGAGGGGAGTGGGGAAATAGGAGGAGATGAGGAAGGGGAAAATGTGGTCGGGACGTAAAATAAAGGAATAAAATAAATTTTTAAAAAGCTGAATAGATGACTTGGAAGTAAGTTATAGCTGATTAATAATTAGGGACATCCTCCCAAAACTGCCTACCCAAGAGATCGCCCAGATTTATTGAACTTTTCACTGACTGGGATTTTGATGGAATGTTGGAGTTCTATTTGCTCGGTTCTCACCTTCCTGATGCTGAGCTGGTCTGCGGAATGTCCCCAGCCGTGCTGAGCTCTGTGACTCCACTGCTCTTGTTGAAATGATCTATTTCGATGGCAAGACTGCCAGCTTGCGATGGTCTCTTGCCTGCTGAGCCATTTGCGGTGATGGATGGCACCAGGAAAGTAACGCTTTCCAATTTGGCATCTTCTAGGCATTAACTGGGTCTTTTATTCCACATCCTTTCAGTCCTGCCCTGATTTTTCTGTGAACTCATTGACTTCTAGACAAGAAAATGACATATTTCCTTAAAGAATCCCCCCCCCAGCTAGGAGTTGGTGTCATTTTTAAAAGAACCTCTTAGAAAAGTCAGAAATGGCTCTTAAAACCTGATGTTCTTCCATTAGAAACGAAGAACTTTTGTTAAAATATGTGAGCAAGGGTTTGTCTACCTGGTAATATAGCATATTATTCAGTGAAACCACCTGAAGCTTGAAATAGGGGGTTTAATGAAAATTTAAAAAATAATGATTTGAAGCATTTATAATGACATGTGTACACAATGATTATTCCTGTTTGGCAAATATTTTGTTTTTCTACTTTGTACATGCGCAGAATTGTACTGCTTGTCCCCTGTAGTTAGATAAGATGAGGCTATTTGTTTTGCCCAAAGATTTGTCTGGTGATATAAATCAGTCCCTTCTTGGGCTGCATGGCACAGTGCAGGACCCTAAAGGCTCCATGAGCTCCTCGAGGGGTGATGGGCAGTTTCAGCAATGACTACCAGTAATGACCTCCAAAGGTCAACATATTAGCATTCCTCATGGTGGGGCCATGGATGTCCAGAAATGAGACATAATGTGAGGTTCGTCAGTCACATGCATGGGGGGCAGTATCAGAGGTGAAACTTTAGGGAGGTTGTGTGGGAAACCAGTCTCTCACTAGTTTCTGTTACTGTTTGTTAGCAATACGCTCTACCACATGCTTCTACCACTGGTCTGCATTCATGCCAGACACAAAAAGCAATGGTCACCTGCAGTTTGTAACCCCCAGAACCATTGTTAAAGGTTATTATTTTATCCTTAATTGTTTCCTTGCTTGTTTCTTCTTCTTCTTCTTCTTCTTCTTCTTCTTCTTCTTCTTCTTCTTC
>LOEQ01015510.1:0-13609 GCA_001685075.1 Bramus lutescens
TCTTCTGGATTAGGGTGTTCAAGTCTTCCTGTTGTATGTTCCCTGGGTTCTGGTCTTATCATGTTGTTTTTCAGATTGTTGGAGGAATTCTTGCATTTTCGCGTGCCCATCTCTTCCTTCAAATGCTCTCCAATGGATCTTCTGTAACAGGATCAGGGCCACTTGCTGGCCAGGAATCTCACAGACAAAAGGGTGGGCTTGCTGTGTGCAAGCTCAGTGAAACAAAGGAATTCCTGTGCCCTTGCACTCCCCAATTTTTCCCCAGATCCTCAGCTCCAAAGCAGGCTGAGTTGGGGGATCCTATGACCCCGTAGAAGGGAAGGGGTGCCTGAGAGCTAGCTGGGAATGGATAGGAAGAGAAAGGCAGTAGACTGGGAGAGAAGCCCCTGACGAATACCCAGATAGTTTAGGCGGTTGCAGGGTGTCTGTGCTCCGTTTCCGGGGCCTGTGAAAATATTTTATTGAGCAATTTTAAGTTCAAGAAAATTGGTCTGTAATTCTTTGCTTTGTTGGGACTTTTTGAAGTTTAGTGATCATCATAACTGTTGCCTCAAAAAAAAAAAACAATTTGGGCAAGATTTCTTCTGTTGATATTTTAAAATAATTTGAGGAATGTTGACATTAATTAGTCTCTGAAAGTCTGATAGAATTCTGCCCTAAAATCATCTAGCCCTGGAATTTTTTTTAGTTGATGGGGTTCCATTATTGTGAGAGATTATAGGTCTTTAACTGCTTTTTTGATCTTGATTTAACTTTGCTAGGTTATATGCATCAAAAAATTTGTTTCTTTTAGATTTTCAGTTTGGTGGAATACAGGTTTTTAAAGGATGTCCTTGTGACTCAGTGGATTTCCTTGATATCTGTAGTTAAGTCCCTATTTTATCAAATATGGAACTTATTTTATTAATTCCATCCCCGAGTTTAATTCTTGCCACCAGTTACTCCTTTTTAGTATGAGTTTTTTTCTAGAGCTTTGAGTTGTTATGTTACGTTAGTAGTATAAGATCTCTCCAAATATTATAATTTAGGCATTTAGCACTATGAACATGCCTCTGTGAACTACCCTCATTGTGTCCCTTAAGTTTGAGCATATTGTTTTCATTTTTATTCAATTCAAGAAATTCTTAATTTCTGTCTTGACCACTTAATCATTCATAATGAGTTGTTCAGTTTCCATGAGTTTGTAACCTTTCTGCTGTTCATGTTGTTGACATTCAGCATTAATTCATAGTGGTCAGATAGAATACACAGTATTAGCTCCAATATTTCTCTCTTTAGTTTTTGTGTGGATGGTATGCTCTTCACTGGAAGTGGTTTCTTACGGTATCCCACTATCAGTGTAAGATGACTAATATGTGATTTAAGCTGTCGTAGTGCTTATTCTGTAACCTCAGGTGACCTTGTGTTAGAGGTAGAGATGTTAAGCATTACAATATTGTCTTGAAAGAATTTTCCTTTGATGAGTAAGTAGTCTTTCTGTTGTAGGGAGATCCACTTGTTTGTTCTGGCCACCTGGCTAGCTTAGCCCCAAAATAACCACACAGAAATTGTATTCATCAAAACACTGCTTGGATCATTAGCTCTAGTTTCTTATTGGCTAATTCTTACATCTTAATTTAACCGATTTCTATTAATCTGTATAGTGCCATGTGGTAGTGGCTTACCAGGAAAGATTCTTACCAGCGTCCATCTCAGGCAGATGATCACATGGCTTCTCCCTTACTCTGCTTTCTTCCTCCCAGAATTCAGTTCTATCTCCCTGGCCTACCTAAGTTCACCCTATCAACTTGGCTAAGGCAGCTTCTTTAATAACCAATGAAAACAACACAAAAACAGAAGGACCTCCTATACCATCTTTCCTCGCTCTTATTAGTTTTTGGGTTGAAGTCTATTTTGTCAGACATCGAGTTACTACACTGCCTTGCTTTTTGGTTTTGTTTGCTTGGCTTACCTTTTCCCATTTTACCATTAGGTAATGTCTATTTATCCTTTATGTTAAGATGTAAAGTTTAGATGCAGCAGAAGGATAGATCCTGTTCTCACATCCTTTCTGTTAGTCTGTCTTTTTATTTAGAAATTGACATTGTTTATACAGAGAGTCATCCATTAACAGTGTGCATTGATTTCTGTTAATTTTGTTGTTGAGGTGTGGGCTTTTTCTTTTTATATGCTGGTCTAAGAGTATTGATTCCTTGTGGTTTCTTGCATATGGTTATCTTCTTCTGATTGAAGTTTTTCCCTTTAGTGCCTTCTATAGAGCTGGATTTGTAGATATACTTCTTCAATTTGAGTTTATCTTGGAGTGTCTTTATTTTTCCATTTGCCATGTCTACTATATACAGTAATCTGGGCTGACATCTGTAGTTTTGGAGAGTCTATTATCCATCTAGGTCTTCTCATTTTTAGAATCTCTCTCGAAAGTCAGGAGTTATTCTAATTAATCTGCCTTTGTCTCTTGCAGGTTTTAATATTCTTTTTTGTTCTTTAAGTTTAGAATTTAGAGTATTATGTACTGAGAGAATTTTTTTTCCTGATCTAGTCTATTAGGTATCAGTTATGGTTCTTGTACCTTGATAAACATCTCATTCTTTAGGTTAGGAAAATTATCTATATTTGTTGCTGAAAATATTGTCAGTGCCTTTGATCTGGGTTTCTTCCCCTTCCTTTATTATATTCCTATTATTCATAGATTTTTATCTTTTGTAATGTTACAGATTTCCTCTATGTTTTGTGCTTGGAAGTTTTTATACTTAACATTTTGTTTGAGGGAGTTATATATATTTCTATCTTGTCTTCAATGCCTGAGATTTTCTATTCTATCTCTTGTAGTCTCTTGGTGACACATGATCTGAGCCTCTTATTTATAATCCTCAAATTTTCATTTGCATATTTCCTTAAGTTTGGGTTTTCTTATTTGATTTTATTTCTACTTCGATGTCTTGAATTGTTTTATATATTTCCTTCAACTGCTTATTTGTCTTTTCATAGATTTCTTCAAGGTGCTTATTAATTCCTCTTTGAGGATCTCTATCATTTTCATAAAGACATCATCATGAAGGCCCTTGTCCTGTGCTTGAAATATGTTGCATTTCTCAGGGTCTACAGTAATAAAATTAATAGGCCCTATAGAAGATATGTTTTTCTGTCTGTTATTGGTTGTGTTTTTGATACTGGAGTCTTGGAATCTGGGTTTGGGATTATTGCCTTTCTTTGTACTCATATGTGGTCTTATCTTTGCTGGATTTATGTTTTATTCATTGATTTCTGTTGTCTGTGTTTGCTGTGTATAGCCTGATCAGGCATTCTTCTGGGTTCATGCCAGGCATGGATACTGGAGTTTTTTGGTTAGAATATATATTGAGAACTAATGGTTTTTTGTTTGGTTGGTTGGTTTGGTTTTTTGAAACAGGGTTTCTCTGTGGCTTTGGAGCCTATCCTGGATCTAGCTCTTGTAGACCAGGCTGGCCTTGAACTCACCGAGAACCACCCACCTCTTCCTCCCAAGTGCTGGGACTAAAGGCTTGTGCCACCAAGTGGCTGAGAACTAATTTTAAGAATGGGGATTGGCTGAAAGCTGGGGTGGGGTTGAGGTGGCCCATAATCTTCAGAAAGAGGGAGCAATGCAGGATGTTCTAAAAAGAACTGCTTAGCCTCCTGGAAATAGTGGTAGAGAGTGAGGAGAGGTCACAAGAGGTCACAGATCTGTGGATTAGGCTGCTGGGCTTTCACTTGGAGGAGACAAGGGAAAGTGAAGATCTGAAGCTTGAATTTGAGCTTAGCTAGCCTACTTGCTTCTCTGGAAGGGTTATCTGGGATTTTGCAGGGATTCACCTGTTGTACCTGGGGCCTTGCACAACTGGATAAGTACAAAGGAAGGCTGGAGGAGATGATCTGCTGGACTTGAGAGCAGGGAAGTAGGGGTGGCTTCATTCTGCCATGTAGTGGGGGGGGGAGCAAGGGGTTTGTGGGAGGACTGGATTTGGAAAAGCTCAGGGAAATGTGAAAATCTACTAGAAGCCTACCTCCTTGAGCACCATTTTTGATTTTTCTCTTTGTCTACTTTCCCAATTCCATAGACACAGCAGTGAGTCATTCCTCAAATCACCATAGTTTGTGTAAAAGTCCTTTTTGGCTTCTTTTTTGCTACCACAGGTTATCTGAGTTTTAGTGTCTGTAGTCAAAATATGCTTTGCACCTTCATCTTTTAACATGCAAAAATACTTCCTATTAACATGTTAGCTCAGTCTTAAAGATATTTGACTGTCCTTTCCAGCCCTTGCCCAAAAATATAATTTTTATTGTAGAAAAAAAGTTGTTCTTCCAGATATGTTTTCAAAAACTCGGTGGTTTTCTCAGCAAGTATAAACGTGGTTTCTTATTTATGATGGAGAGTTGGATCACCCCTGTTCCTTTCATGTAGTCAACCATGGTGTTAATCTTTTATGCACTGTTTTTGAAGATACCACATTTACTTTTCCTGGAGCCGCCTGAACAGACGTCTGTATTGCTCACATGGGGTCCCAATGTCAGACAATAACAGTTTCAACTAATCCCTGCTCAGTGAATGAATAAGTTAAATGGGATTGCAGATCAAGGATGAGGGTTTCCTTATACAGTTGTTGGTGATCTGAAAACTTCTTCATCACAGCAATGTCCCATACCATTGTGGATGAAGACCTTATGGAAACTGCATCATGGAGTTTTTCATTTTATTCTTATTTCCCATGTTCTATTATTGCAGAGTTCAACACCATGGGAAAGGCCACCCAGACAATTAAGTTTTAGCACACAAATTTTATTTAAACTCTATTTGATCACAAACTCTTGGCTAGCTCTAGGACTGCAGGAACCACGGCCCTGACAGAACACAGGAAGGGGTTTTTAAAGGCAAAAAACTGCAAAGACACAATGACTTCAATCCTGAAGCTATGTACTTCTGCAGACATAAGATAGCATCACAGATCCTTCGTAAGCAGTCGTTAAGAAACTATACAGAAGCCAGAATAAGCAGATAGTTAACCATTTTATGACAGTTACACATTCCTGGGAAAGGGCAAAAGGATTTTAGTGGTCAGCATTTCCTGGAAATGTTTAACCGGTTTCACTTCCTGGAATTGTCTTAACAGACTCAAGTCTCTGACAGTTGATCTCAAGCCTCTAAGATGGCTGCTTTGGTCAAAATGGAGTTACTTTAGCTGCTACACTGTAGACAATAACATCTCTCAAGATCTTTTGCAGCTATCAGATAGAAAGAGGAAGTAATGGTGCCAATCCCTCATGAAGGACATAGAATTTACTCTTTCCTCTTTCTGCTATATATCTGTTGCCATTGCTGTACACCTAGATATCATTATATCATTCTGCTTATTTATGGTGTCTCCAGAGCACTGGACTAAGGTAATCATAATCTCTTTCAGGAAAGCTACTGTGTTATATCTGTAGGTAAAATGCTACACTGTAATGGGTTTTGTGTGATATATTGCCTTTATAACATAATATTTCTCAATCAGCCTAGGCTACATAGTGAGTTACAGGCTAGCCTGATTTGTAGAGTGAGATATTGTTTGAAGCAAAACATAAATCAAAATTAAAATTAAAGTTAACAGCTATTATAAATGCAGCTTTGATCAAAATTTGAAATATGGAATGTGAAGCACAGAGATTATCATCTGACTTCTGGCTTATTTATTTCAGCTCAAAGTTTCTGGCAGAAACAACTTAAGACAGAAGAGCTTTACTTTGGTGCACAGTTTCGGAGGGCACTGTCTCTCATGACAGAAAATTCACATTGGTGTTAATAGAGTAGAGTATGTATAAGGACTCTCCTCCCAACACAGTAACACAGTAGCAGAGAGGAATAGACAGGCATGGTATGTTTCAAAGCCCATCCTGAGCTGTCTGTGTCTGCCATTGAGACCCTACATCCTAAAAGTTCTATCTTCTTTTGCCATCAGTTGGTAACTGAGTGTTTTAACCCAAGACACTTCACAGTCAAACATGACAAGGGTTCTTAGTGTCAGAGAAGAGACTTTTCTATGCCTTCATTTGCTCCCCATAAACACACACTGAGAAATATCCCTTAATTCTACAGCTATTAGACTAATGTGGATATAAAAACTAAAGATTCTGGGTTTTGCATGAATCACATTCAATGTACTCACTCATTTTGAAGCTCAATCTTGAAATTACTTTTCAAGGACTGCACCTAGTTCTGACCATAGAACTGATTGAATTCTGAACATTCCAGAAGACTCTCAACCATAACATGGATATTAAAGTTGTCACAGTGTGCCTCCAGTGCCTGGTGGACAAACTCCCCCATGATTTCACATGAACATTGGCCTTTGACATTTTACAATCAGATCTATCTGTTAGAGAACTTGACCCTAAGCAGAAGAGTCTGCCAGCAAGGCACCCACACACCCAGCACCTATCCACCTCTGCCTCTTGGGGATGGGTGCTTTGACAGCCTTAATTCCACCCCAATATACAGATCTTGTGTTCATCACTTTCTGTAGATTTGGTAGAACATTATGGCCAGTGTGACTTACAGAAGAAAGTGTCTATGTGGGCTTATGAGATTCCAGAGTGATAATAAAGACCATGAGGGTGGGGGGACCTCATCAGGCATGTAAGCTGGAGTTACATTTTGAATTGCAAGCAGGATAAGAGAAACACATGGTATGAGTCTTTAGACTCTCAAAGCCTGCCTCCTATGATAATAGTTCCTCTGTCAAGACCACACTCAAGCCACTAAAAATATTGTCATCAACTGGGAACCAAGCATTCAAAAGCAAAGAATGTAGAGGGTGTCTTATTCAAACCATGGTGATAACAAGCACTAGCTGGGCTCCACTCCCAGTCTCAAAGTGTGATCCTTGTCCAAAAGCCTAACTCATTAGTTTCCGTTTCTTTACTTCAGTCACATCCTTAGGTCTCATGCTAGCTGAGCTTGCTTCTTTTTGACATAAATCAACCCTTGCCCAGTGAAACCTTGAAAGCAAATGCTTCTCTCCAATCTTCAGTGACGGATATTCACTGTATGGCCCTCACTATTTAAGACTTTTTTTTTCCTTAAAAGGACAACCTGACTCAAAACCTTTGTTTCAAACACTAAAACCCAACAGTGCAGAGCTGTGATACTCAGGTGAAACACCATTATTTTGCTGCACTGGGCACACACGTGATGTGGGATTCCCCTCTGTATGTTGTGATTACCATTGATTTAAAGAACTGCTTCGAGCCTATAACAGCAGGACAGAACAGAAGTAGGCAGGGAAAAAAAGGGAGGATGATGGGATGAAGGAGGTGGAATCAGAAAGAAGCCATGGAGCCTCCACTGGAGACAGACACCCTGAAACTTTGCTGGTAGGCCACACCTCGTGGTGATATACAGATTACTAGAAATGGGTTAAATTAAGATATAAGTGATAGCCAATAAGAAGCTAGAGCTAATGGGACAAGCAGTGTTTTAAACAATATAGTTTCAGTGTGGTTATTTCGGGTCTGAGCTGCTGAGCAGCCAGGAACTAACTAGCAGCCTCCCCACAGCACCCACATGATGGTGACAAATTGATATTAAATTTTATTCAAGAGTTTAAGAGTGATGAGGCCACTGATGTCCACTGCATTATCCCATAGAGAGCACAGGCCAGTGATATTTGAAAACCTGCAGGTTATTTAACACTCTGCAAACATGTGATGTACCCAGAAAGTTTTGTGAATGAACAAATGCCATGAATTAGTTGTATGTATGTATATATATATATATATATATACACAATAGTCACTTAGATGTTCTAAATAATTCACTCATTCAGGGCTTTCAAAGAGACCATAAGCAGGGCTCATCTCACACAGGTTTGGGAATGTGTGTTCTCATCCTAGAGCTTCTTGAAGCACTATATTTAACCCTAGCACATTTCTTGGCCCCTTCTTTATGACTTTTCTTAGAAATGAATCATATCTACACCTGTCGTGATTAATACATCCATGTGTTTGAAGATATCGTTTTTTTAAGTCGATTATCCACTCTAATTGGTGCAGGAGAACATATTGATTGAGCATGTATTGTTTGTATTGTACACCATCGATCACTCAAACCAGGAGATGCCCTGAAGACTTAGAGGACATGAGAGAATGGAAGACTCTACAGACCTCAAATGATAAGCTACTTCAGCACTTAATTTCTCCTAAGAGAAATCAATATAATATATGCATAGCATATTTAGAGAATAAAGTAACATATTGTGCTTAAATATTAAAAATAGTGCATATATAGGGAAATAGGGTTCTTCCTCGGGTCATCAAGTGTGTTGTGAAAATAATGAATCTTTAAATACTTTTGAAGCTGCAAAGGGCTCTGCCCAGTTTGATGCACTTTCGAGGAGTTCACAGCTCAATAATTGATATTTAGGAAATAAATGGTGGATCAGTGTTATAGTTTCATTTTTGTTCCTGTGATAAAATCTGTTAACAAAGCTACCTCATGTCGGAAAGGGGGTTTATTTCAATGAACATTGCTAGACTGTCATCACAGGGGAGTCACAGCAGACGCTTCACTTAGTTACATCTCACATGCACACAGGCTCACTTGCTTGATTATCTGCTCTCATCTCACTTCTATACTCTCAATGGAAGCCCTGGATAGGGAATGGTGCTGCTCACAGTGGTCTAGATCCTAACACACCTAAGACAATCCCCCGCAGGTACGCCTTCAAGCCAACGAAGATAGTCCTTCACTGAGACTCATTTTCCAGGTAATTCTAGATTGTGTTAGTTCCATAATCAAAATTCACCATCAAAAATTAGTGAGTAAATTTAGGGCCAAATTGGTATGAATAAGCCGTGTGACATCAATATCAAAAATCAACATCAAAACTACTTTCATCATATGGCAGTTAGACTAAATGATTCAGGGTGCTGGGTTGTAGTGTAAATTCTAATTGATGTTAATAATAGAAACCCAGAGTCCGATATAGGGATTAATGCTGAAAGGTCAGAGAAGAGTAGATCCCAGCAGCCACCTACAAAATCCTCAGGCTGAATAGGGTATCCAGTCTCTACAAGTCCTCAGACTGAATGCTATGAACCCTGTTTCCTCCTTCCTTATATTCCTCTCTTCACCCAGCCATATCCATTCCTGTTTCAACCTCTCTAGTGCTGGGGTTGAAGGCATGTGACTCTTAAATACTGGGATTAAAGGTGTGAGTCACCATTGCCTGACTCTGTTTCGCTTTGAGACTGGATCAATCTCATGTACCTCAGGGTGGCCTAGAGGTCATAGAAATGCCTCTGTCTCTGCCTCCCCAGTGCTGGAAGGAAAGGTGTGTGCCACCACTGGCTGGCTTCTATGCCTAACTAGTCATTCACTCCACACTCTGATCCTCAGGCAAGCTTTATTACAGCTCAAACAAAATATCACCACACCAGATTTACGTTTATAGAAAAAATATGAACCATTGTTCTATATATTATTGCATTTTTTCAGACTATACGTTAAAATTTTTAAACATTGAACTTATTCCCATTTATAAACACTGTGTGTATCATACTTTCAGAAAAGAAAAATTTTAAAGCGTCCCTTTCACGCTTCTCCATCCTTGCTTTTATATAATCTTCTATTTTTCCTAATTTTCATCCTTAGTTATTTATTACCAGCAACATTTGCATGAAAACAGCGTTTATTTCCACAGAGTTCATCTGTGCCTGCGGTTTGTCCTTTACCTAAAGACATAATTCTTTGTTATTGACACACTGATTGTTCACTAGGTAAATGATTATGATGTTGCAAACAAGATTATGACTTTAGCTGGGGAATAACCAGCAGGCATAAATGAATCCTGAGGAAATAAAGAACCTCTTCATTTAATGCAAATTTCTTACACAGTTATGGAAAAGGAGAGGATATTCTTAACAGTCTCCATTAGGTGACAGTTATCTATAAAATGAAAAGAATTAATTGACTGACAAATATTCTTTCTCAAATGCATATAATATACAATCACAGTGATGCAAACAGTTCTTAATGGTGTTTATGCTCTTGTTTGTGGCAGAAGGAAGAGATATGTGCATATCTTCTATCCATAATACACACAAGTATGTATATCTTTATACATATGCATAAGTAATATATATATATATATAATATACATTATTCTATGTGTAAATTATTTTCAAAATTTTATTTCAAGAATATTTCCGCCTAGCTTCATTTAACAGGCACATACATTCAGATAAATGTGAAAGAGATGTTTAAGTTTAATTTTACATATTCACACTTCTCTCTCTCTCTCTCTCTCTCTCTCTCTCTCTGTGTGTGTGTGCACATGTATGAATGTTCATCATGCTGTGGACAGATAAAGATGTTGAGCATCCTGTTTATCACTCTCCACCTTCTTCTCTTGAGATAGTCTTACTGAATTTGAATGCTACCATTACAAGTGGGCTGGTTGGCCAATTAGCCCTGGTGACCAACCTGTCTCTGTCTCACAAAGTGCTGGGTGGAAAGATGCAATGGAAGCCCAACCTGGCTTTTTCTCAGGACCTGGGGATTGAAATTCAAATTTTAATGCTTGCACAGCAACTGCTCTTACCCACTGAACCACCTGTTCAATCTTCTGTTGTTTATTCTCAATGGTTCTGGAATTAAAATGTGAGCATTAGAAGCACAGACAGTAGATGAACTTCACATATATTTTTTTCAGAAATATTTATCTTATGTACTTCATTCTTTGACCTGTGCCACAACCCTGTAAGAATACCTTGCAGCTGGATAAACTGCAATTTGGTATAACTTCATAAGAAACACCAAATTACAAAGTAATAATCCAGCATAGTATTACTTTACATAAAAATTAAGTCTGGTCACAGATAGTCAGGCACTGCTATAGCAACAACATCTTAAGTGACATTTTCATCCTGAGGGTTATTTTATCATCCAAGGCAGTGTAGAATTCCATCCATCACCATCCTAGTCTCAAGCTTCAGAAAAAGTTCAATAAAAAGACCCAATTACGGACCACATGGCTGTCATTGCTCTTTGCTTACAAGACTTATGCTTACATCTTATTAACAAGAATCTAACTATGTTTAGATGCAAAGAAAAGACATGTGAAACAGATCTAAGATTGTGTTGATGGGAAAGACAAGAAGAAAGGATAGACAGGGCATGTATCATCCTTACTGTTTTTGACACTGTCCTTACGACTACTCTATAGCTGGTTGCTTTCAGAAACTATGGTCACTGCAGCTATGGAAGATTGAAATATGTGATAAAAGCCAGTATTTGCACAAGTCACATTTTGAGGCACTATTATGCTTTAATCACCCTGCTTAATATAAGCCATCCCTCCACTGTTTTGTTGTCTATACAAAGGCACACCAAACACAAGAAAACGCAATTATTTAGATTAAATTTATCACCTTCATTCTTCTCAAAATACATTCCATAACTTTTAAAACTTTAGACTTTGGGCTCATGCCCAAATCCAAGCTGCCTTGGCAAAGACTTCCAGTGCAAAGTGTTAAAGAAACATTGCTATATAAAATATTGGTTTTAAATGAATATTATAATACTAGGGTATCTTGAAACTCATAATGTTGGAATGTTCACAAGTGCACACAGAGAGCAAATATAAAATAATAGCTTATAGAAATGTTGTATATTAGTGTAGTAGAGCCAAGATTTCCAGATGGTGGTAGTCATTTTCTCACTGTATGTCCCCATAACCAAAGCTTAAGTCCTTTCCATAACAGGTATAAAGTGGGAGACTCTGTTTAACTTGACTTCTGGGAAACTTAGGACTTCTTGATTTGATGAGATGCCTGAAAGAAAACCGATTTCTCAAGAAACACATATGTGCCTGGATTTGATTTATATAGAAGAACCCTATGAAGGATTGAAGAAAAAAAATTCTATCTTTAGGTCTGAGGTGCTTTCTTAGAACCTCCAGACCCTAAATCTCATTCTCATGCTAGTATTCTGACATTCACACTGCCTGGAATTGTTCAGATGAGCAGCCGAGCTTATATATATTACTGTAACCTCAGATTCCATAGAAGAATAGATAGAAGATAGCTCATCTGGAATTCACTGAAATCTCTTCAAGTTTTGCCCAGCTTCAGGCTGGTGCCTGTGTGACTGAATTTTAGATTATATACAGTTTCTTCAAGCACAGATAATCACTGAAGATACTAAAAGTGATAGGAATATATAACGACAATAGAATTGCATGCGAACCTGAGAATAAGAACTACAGAAAAAAGTAGATTTCTGGTTTCAAGGGAGCACTGGAGATTCCTGGGATCTGAGACATCTCTGTCACAGGACAGTTAAGACCATAGATACATGGACCTCTGGGGGTGTGTTGTGGCTCAGCAGCTCTGTTTACCAGCTTCTGGTCACTCCTCATTTCTGCTTACGACCAAGGGCTTAATTTATTTGGGTTCATTTCTAATCCTAATTCATAGCCTTCCTTTCATCCAAATATGACAGCTTTGTTGTCCAAAATTAGGCTTCAACCCTAAATCAAAAGGGAGTCATTGGAACTCTAACCCAGATAAAAATAAGCTTGGCATAGCTGTAACATAGAGCCCTCAGGAGGAGGGAAGAACTATTTGCTATAAATCATAGCCTGTATCTACCAACAGTCACAGACCTACGGTTTAAGGCAGCTTTTAAACAGTGACATCTAGTATATTATAGACTTCTCTGATAGACTCAGGGAAAGGACTCAGTAACAAACAAGTTTTATAGGACATTGTTATGAGTGCTATGGTAGGTGTGAAGAATGGAACAGTAAAAACAGGTTATTAAAGGTAGGTGGTAAGTCAGGATCAATCTGACCGTAGGGTACAGTGCCGTCAATGCTGTTTGTATTTTACACCAGCAACAACCCAGGAGTGGAGTGTTTGTAAGGCTCTCCTCATGGTGACTTCCTTACATGAGACTTGGTATGGTTTTTACTCTATTCTCGTGAACTGTGGCTGGAAATACGTAATCAAAAGTTTCAGTTTGAATTTCTTTATCAAGTCTTCTTTCAGATATGTCGCAATTTCTAGGGATGATTTTCTTTGTAGGCCATGCACTTAGATTTAACACATAATTCTTCTCTGGGCAGAGAGTTCTCTGGAACTTCCAGCAGATTTGTAATGACTGTGCTGTGAAAATGGTGAGTGCTGGCCCTATGTTTGTTTGGTTTCAGGGCCAGATGATTCCTGAAGAACCTCAATCTCTTAGAGAGAACCTTTCATCGGTTCTTGGAATAGCCCCATTTTCTTCTGAATGGAGGAGTAGATAATCCTTGAGCAGCTGTTCCTGATTAAAATGAGAGCTCGTGGTAACAGCATTTTAGCAAGGTTGTGTCTCCTCTGCTCTCACATTAATGCCAATATGAAAATGAGCCATTCATCACTCAATAAGTATTGCAGTTTTGATAAACAGTTTATTTCCTAAGTTTGAAACAATTATATTTTGACAGCATCCCTCTTCCCTCAAGATTTTAGGTTTACTATAAGGTCATTGAAAATACATTTGGTTGCCTGCTGCAGGGGCTTCTTTGTTACACATGACCCTGCCTCCCCCAAGCCTGCCCTATTGTCTGCAAGG
>LOEQ01015511.1:24529-37932 GCA_001685075.1 Bramus lutescens
GAGTACCCTCAGAGTATCTCAAAACATGGAGAGTACACACAGAGTATCTCAAAATACAGAGAGTACACACAGAGTATTTCAAAACATGGAGAGTACCTACAAAATACCTAAAACACTGAATTTACCCATAGAGTATCTAAAAACACTGAGTTTATCCATAGAGTACCCAAAACACTGAGTTTACCCATAGAGTATCTAAAACACTGAGTTTACCCATATAGTGTCTCCAAAATATGAATTATGCATTCATAAAGTACCTCAAAATACCTTGTAAAAAGATAGAAAATTCAGCAAAAGATCAGTAGCCAAGGTCCTGATCAGAAAAGAACAAAACCTAAAGTAGCTATTATTTCCTTGGGAAAGGAAACCAAGGGAGATGTTTGCTGTAAGCAGATTTCAGAGTTAGAGTGCCAGAAAAGTGCTGGACAAGAATGGAGATAATATACAAGGACAGCATCCTGTAAAATAGAGCATCCTTAGAATTATTTTCACAGAGAGTTTATTACTTACTTTCTTCACTTTAAAAAGATGAACTGTGTCTAACATCTACTGATGATGACTCATCTTTTTCTTGTAGCTAAGATGGAGGTTCTCTTGATGCCTGGACTGCAAGAGCACACTGGTTTTGATTTTCTGTTAAAGGAGCAGAAAGGATAAAGGCACAAGGGAAGACAGAGGTAGTAGAGAGGTGGGGTCAATGAGGAGGAAGGAGAATTAATCTACTAAAACACTGTTGGGGCTAGCTCGATTCGGGAAATAACCAGGCCAGTTTAAAGATAAACAATTATAATTTTAATCGTTATAAGGGGAAATTCATGACACAAGAATGGGAAGTCCTACTTCC
The DNA here is from genome assembly GCA_001685075.1 of Bramus lutescens. Classification (NCBI taxonomy): domain Eukaryota; kingdom Metazoa; phylum Chordata; class Mammalia; order Rodentia; family Cricetidae; genus Bramus; species Bramus lutescens. Next base: position 25,374 of record LOEQ01015511.1, read on the forward strand.
TCTGTGTCCAGCAGGAATCTCCTAGAGAGAGTGCACACCTAGTCCATCCCAGTTTTAGTTCCTGGGCTCCAGGTAGCCACGCGTTAACTAGGCATGATTGGTTAACAGAGCTTCTCCATCATCTCCCCTTTTTGTCTAAACAAGTTTGATCCAAACCCAATACAACTGTACACAATAGGAACAGATACCAAATATAAAATTACAAACAATATAAACAATATTAAGCAAGGAACACATTTAAGTTTTACTAAACATTTCATTTCAAAGAGTCTAAACCTTGCATTAAATATATGTCTGAATATGTCTACATAAATAATGCTTAAGTTTTCCACAATGAAAATGAATTTTTCTGCAGTAATCTTTGAAGTTTCCAGGAAGAAGATGGGGCCCCACAACAACAACTCCAACTGGTTGATATGACGTCATGACACTGATAGCTCGACTACAAGACCTGTTTTGGGTACCAGCTGCACAAGATGGTTCCAACTTGGTTAGCTGAAATGGTGCACATCTTTTACAATTTCTGGCCAGACCTCCACAAAATACTCAAAAACTATTTGCAATCTTACCAGACATTAATCTTGAAACTTAACCACCATTTTACTTTCACAGGATCCCGTAGAAGCAACGTTGCCCCCATGACAGCTGGAAGTAATTCTAGAAGACGATGTTCCTTCTCCCAGGAAAGTTTGTCCTCATGGTTAGGGACATCATTTAGGGGTTGATTATAATTGGTATACGGTTGAGGGTTGGGGGAAAATTTTATAAGCTCGGGGATCCTTTTGTAAAAAAAGGGGGATATTGGATGCTGGGATAATAGATTGGTTTGTGAGTTATTATTTATAAACAATTACATTGGTATAGATTCTTGTATATTGATAAAGTTAAATAATATTGAATATTGTGTGCATGCATGCTTCTGTCTGTTTAAAACATTTTTATATATTGATATATATTTACAATATTGCAGTGTACTTCTACCTCTGATCAAGATACTTAAATATTGTTTACATTTGGAGGTCATTGTCCTCATTTATTGCACAGTTGTTTATTGTCTTAGTCTTTAAGTNATAGATTGGTTTGTGAGTTATTATTTATAAACAATTACATTGGTATAGATTCTTGTATATTGATAAAGTTAAATAATATTGAATATTGTGTGCATGCATGCTTCTGTCTGTTTAAAACATTTTTATATATTGATATATATTTACAATATTGCAGTGTACTTCTACCTCTGATCAAGATACTTAAATATTGTTTACATTTGGAGGTCATTGTCCTCATTTATTGCACAGTTGTTTATTGTCTTAGTCTTTAAGTTATATATAGGTATTAAGAATTATTAGATCAATAGTCATCTATGTTTGTCATACTTATAGTTAGACGAATCAGGTTCTTTAGAAACATAGAGATTATATTCTACATAGATAGATAATCTTCAATCACTTCAAAGAACTGTAGAAAATGGCATTTAAATAATTTAGAGTTCTGTTGACGTGAGACATAATTGCTCCTGCCAGCACCCATCTTTCCCAAGAAAATATTGAGCACTGAAGACACTCCTCCTGAAGCTTGCTTTCTTCTTGGCAGAACCTGCCTTTGGGCAAAGAAATGCCCATACCTCAAGCACTGACAAAGATACATAGTAACTGTAAATGGATAAAACAGGACTGTCAAATCCTGCCAAGACAGGTTAAGATAGTTTTCTTTATTATTAATTTTATTATTATTATTATTATTAAAATTTTTCCACCTCCTGCCCCCTCCCANCTTTCTTTCTTTCTTTCTTTCTTTCTTTCTTTCTTTCTTTCTTTCTTTCTACTAAGCATTGGATTCAGGGCTTTGTACATGCTAGGCAAATACTTTACAACTGAGCCACACCCCTAGCTTGCAATGCAACTTTAAGTACACAACAAAACATAGACATAAAAACCACACAATTTACAAAAAAAAACACATAGATGACTAATAAACACCACATAGATGACTAATAAACACAGAAAATTAGAACACAAATAACATATATGAAGCTGTTTCAGGATGGAAACTGGTTCCCGAGTAGAAAACACTTTGGCACAAGAAGAGAGAGCCATCAGACGTTTACTTCTGATTTGAGTGCAAACTCAGACATCGTTTCTTTGAAGTAGCTCAGCAACACACACCACTATACCTCTTCAGGTGTTTGTATTCTTGCTGTATTTCTATGAATTCAGATCGAGTAAAGACTCAAAGATTAATCAAAGCAAGATTTTCAAAGCTGCCTGTCACATTATTCATAATAGAAATTAAAAATATAAAATTTTAAAAAGAGAGAAATGGTCAAATCATAGTGTGCTGATAGAATACTATGCAACTGTGAAAACTGTGTCAATTTTTTAGTGGAGTTGAGATATATTCACAATACTGGGTCAATGTACATTATGCTTACGACCAAAAGGGTGTCAAATTCTGTTTGGTTTTGTTTTTTAATTTATCTGGGTCTAGAGATCAGTGATGTAAAGTTCTTGCCCACCCTGTCCATGACCGTGAACTCCATCTCTAGAACCACACAAACACAGAGGATCTGCACCAGCTTTGCTGATTACTCATTCCAAGTCCAAAGCCTTGGAATTTGAAGGGCTCTAAATTTTGAAACTTTTTGAACACTGAATGAAAATTTTGTATGTTGCAGCATCTGGATTTGTTATTCTCTGATATTTAGATTAGTAAATTCCAATGTTAAATGAATATAACAAGGATGGTGACGTAAATATAAATGCAGTACCATCTAGTTATGTAATGGTATTACATCTAGAGGGAAAAACTGGACAGAAATACATTAAATCTTACTGTTATGGTTTTTTTTTCTAAAACATCTTGCCTTTCCTGACCATCATATACTACATATGGAATATTTGCTCTGTGGTCTGATTTTGGTTTAGTTTTAATAATTTCATTCAAGTCAATATATTGTAACTGCCGGATGAGTCTCAACATCTCAAGTGGTATCTAACGTGAAGTAGGTACTAGATCATTGTTAAATTAATGAGTGGATGGCTGGATGCAGGGATAAACGAGAAGATGAAACTAAAAACGGACAGAGAGTTAAACAGTTCTTTGGGATGCAGCAAAATTGCTCTCTCCTGGAATTTTCAGGAGACCAAAGAGGTTCCTCTTGGAAACCACATCTTCTGAGCTTCTTCGTAGATGCATGAGTTCTCTGGACCCCCACCAGGTATCGATGCACTCCACCAGATACATGTGTGTTTCTATCCCTCCCTTGAAGCAGAGGAAGTGAGTGTGACTCCGCCCCAGCAACACCCACATTTTTCCTGCATACTCATCACAATGGCAGGAGAAATGCTCTAGATGCTAGCACATCGCTCTCCAGCTGATGCAAGGGTGATAGATGTGTGTTCTGCACCCTCCCCAGCACCACTGTGACATATGCTCAGGCTAAAATCTGGTATGAGTTTAAACTTGCTTAGTCTTGTGAATTAGAGGGAGGGAGTGTAACTCACTGTTACTGTGTTGATATCTCTTGCATCAGATTTGGGTTCTTCTGTGGGTGCTTGCAACACCCATTATTTTCTCCTTAAAATTCCTATTGTTTGTTCACCCCATAGGCTCAAATGGCATTTCTCAGTTTCAAGTGTCTACAAGTGGTCGTAGATGATAGCTCCAAACTCTATCTGGCTGTTTGCTTAGGTGAGCAGCTTAAGAGCCTGACACCTTTGTTTTTCTGTTCTCTGAGCTCTACAACCTCAGACAAGCTACTGAGTTTCTCAGAAATTCTGTTTCTTCATCGAAAGAAGATCTACTATCACTTAGGTTGCAGGATAATTGAGAAAAATGAACATTCAAGTGCTATGTGGAACACATTCAGTAATGAAAGCTATCATTATCAATGACTTTTTTTTTTCAAAGAAATCACTTGTTGGTCTCTTTTCAAACTATGTTTTTATATAAATCTTCAAACACTGTTCAAGAAATTTCTGGTTTTGATATTGGGATTACTGTTGGCATGGTAACTCCCTATGTAGAAAAATAACTTCACAGGAAGCCTCAACCATAAATTATAAAAGGCACCAACCATAAGGAATGTTGCAAGCTATAAAAATAAGACACCTATGCAAATATTTCTTGAAATTCATGAGACAGGATATAAAATATGGGTTAGATATTCTCAAGCTTTTCACATTGAAAAGATAAAATATGTAAGTCTCCACTGGTTTTCCAAACGTGCTGAAAGAATCATCCAATAATAGCTGAACTCAACTGATGAACTCTTAAATGCATGTGGGGGAAGCCTTCCCCTTGAGCTTTCTGCCAATCTTAACTTAATAAACCATGAAATTTACCCAATCAAAACCAACTCCTCACGTTGAAAGACCCACCTTAAGCCAGACCCTGCCTTTGTCCTCTTCCTTCTAAGATACAATTAAGTCCCTATCAAGGTAATTATCAATAACTGTAGTAGGCAATTAATCCAGTGTTATTTCAAAACAGCACATTTTGGTGATTTTCCAACATCAAATATATGAGAATTATACACTCATGTCTTCAAACTAAGACGTCTGATAAACCATTAGAACGATTATTAGAAAGCAGGTATCGTCATACCTACTCACATTCAATGCAACACAGACCATCAACCCGCAACTTCGTGGCCCAGCTGAAATCAAGCACACCACATGACTTTTCTAAGCATGTTTGAGGCCCCCTCCTATTGGCTAGATGTTTTCTAACATTGTAAGGAAAAGAACTTGTCTTGTTACTTACTGCTCAGTGGACTGTTCAAAGCCAAGACCATTTTTGTCCTCAGAGGGACAGCAGACCTACTAGGGAATTGAAACACTAAATAATTGTACCAATGTTTCGGACTAGTTCTGAATACTCCTCTGAGCTTTTTGGCCTGCATAAGTCAGATAAACTGTCCACATTGATCTAATTCTCTCAATAATTGCTCAATTCTCCAATTTATTGCTCAAATGTAGTCAAATTTCTCCCCATGGACAGGGAAGATATAATGAGAGCCTGTGACTAAAATGTGCCAAAATTGCACTTATTATTGCAAGTAAGGCAAAGGCCATGGGAGAAGGTACAGGCATGGACGATCCTGAGTCCTGAGAATGGCATGCTTGGGAGTAGGCAGCTTGGACTCCTGTGGCATCATGTGGCCACAGAAATGATAATGTCTCCCTCCGCTTCCTATTTTGGGGTTGTACAATCCCAGCTGGATCAACTTTATTTCAAGGTCAAATCTGAGGGTACAGGACCAGCCTCTTTTTTAAAATCTCTGCCACCGTGAGCACCTCCCATCACTGGTGGCCACATCCTGTCACAACTTCTGCTGCCAGGAGTCATGGAAACCTTTTCTGCTTACAGGGAAACTTCTCAAATAAGACAGCCCCTGGGAAGTCACTTCTTTGACATATGAAGCCGTTTTAGTTAGCGCTGCAGCAGCTGACACAATCCTTCCTTCCTGCACTCCTCCACAGCAGTTCCCAGCTCTCAGTCTTCCCCTGCTGAACTGCTGAACTGGTGAACAGGAGGAAGCTGGGTAGAAAGAAAAGCCTTGACAGATGGGGGGCAAGGTGATGCAGACAGAATAGAAAACAAGGTCCACATCATTTGCCTTGGATACGGTCATTACTATCAATACCTGGTATGCCCCCAAGCAATGAAAAGTCAAAATTAGCATTTCCCCCAATGGATAGAGCTAAATAAAATCATCAAATAATGGTGCATTTCAAAAGAGTGCAAAGGGGGTTGATTACTCTCAACCCAAAACAGTGATTAATGCCTGATGTGATGAATATACAGTCNTTCCAGTCTCCCTGGGAGACATGTTTTGCAATATGTCAAGTGTAAGTGAGAGCAAAGGTGTTTATGGACCTCAAGGCTGCTAGTGCCCATAAAGCAGAGCTCCTCCATCACAGACAGCCCATTAACAACCCATGTTTAGTGGTTAAAATGTTCTGAAGTTAGCACACCTTTGTCAGCAACAGCAATTGATCTTGGCCAGTTAATTTGGCTGGTTTTACAGGCTGAGGCCTTACCATTTCTCCAAGAGTATCCCAACAACACTGTGTGGCTACCTCCTCTTGTCTGCAACTTCCAAGAACCTTGAGCCTATAGGGATCCTAACACAGATTGTTAAAAACAACAACAACAACAAATTCTCCCAATGGCACCTTCAAGTCTTACAGCCTTGAAGATGTATTTTAAAGAAATGTCTATGCCAACTGCCACCACATTTCCTGAATATCTGACTAAGCAATTATGTGTTTGATAGGCAGGATAAACAGACAGATAGATACATACACACATGAATGGCAGGTAGCTACATGAATACATAAGCTTGCAGATGACAGATGACTAATAAATAAATGATGGATGCCATAGATGATAGATGAATGATAGATAGGTGATGGATAGATGGATGGATGGATACATAGACAGACAGACAGACAGATAGATATAGGCAGGCAAGTAATAGAACTTCAAGCTNAGACAGACAGACAGACAGATAGATATAGGCAGGCAAGTAATAGAACTTCAAGCTCAAAACAAAGGAAGTGTAATGTTTTCACAAATGTTCAACATGCTTTAGACTCGAGAAATAATCATGGCTGTGTTTTAAAACTAACACAGTACTTTTATCAAACACATCTTATAAGAAACATACTCTAATATGGCCCAAACAAATGTATGGAACAGCTAAGGGGATGCAAATCATCACTCCCCTGATTAGCATCGGAGCTCTGGATGCTGGATGCCCCTTGGCTCTTATTTATGAAGTGTAAATGGGGCTGATACAGTTTAATGGCTGATGATAAAACCCTGAAGTTCCTAACTGAGTCACGATGATATTCACACCTAAAAATAATGGACTCTTTGCTTCTGGAATGGGTGGGAGGAAAGAGCCATGCAGTGCTCTCCAGATATCATCAAAGGCTAGCATGTCCTCAGCTGTCTGGAATGCCATGCATACTGTCCTGACTAAAGCAGGATAAAGTCATATGCAAAGCCTTTGTTCCATTAGCTAAGACATCCATCTCAGTCACATGAAGCNAGTTTAATGGCTGATGATAAAACCCTGAAGTTCCTAACTGAGTCACGATGATATTCACACCTAAAAATAATGGACTCTTTGCTTCTGGAATGGGTGGGAGGAAAGAGCCATGCAGTGCTCTCCAGATATCATCAAAGGCTAGCATGTCCTCAGCTGTCTGGAATGCCATGCATACTGTCCTGACTAAAGCAGGATAAAGTCATATGCAAAGCCTTTGTTCCATTAGCTAAGACATCCATCTCAGTCACATGAAGCACCTTTCTGGTGGTCTGCCTCAGTCACCACATCACAAAAACACAGTTACGCAGATTTTTCCAAAAAAAAAAATAATGATAGTGATAATAATGGAGAGTGTGAGGAGGAGGACTGGGCTTAACGAGCAAGCCACACAACAATGACAATATTTCACTTGAGAGAAGGAGCATTTTAATCACCCATCAGCCAGAGAATATCTAAGGGATACTTAATACACATTCAGCTCCAGAGCAAACAGTAAGCAAAGGATAAGGGGACAGTGAACTACAGTGAATATCTCAGGCAAAAGTTGGTTAGCTAGCCTGAAGGAGCTGGCTTGTCATAGCAGAGAAGAGAAACCATTTCTTTCTCCTAGTGTGCTANGCAAGCCACACAACAATGACAATATTTCACTTGAGAGAAGGAGCATTTTAATCACCCATCAGCCAGAGAATATCTAAGGGATACTTAATACACATTCAGCTCCAGAGCAAACAGTAAGCAAAGGATAAGGGGACAGTGAACTACAGTGAATATCTCAGGCAAAAGTTGGTTAGCTAGCCTGAAGGAGCTGGCTTGTCATAGCAGAGAAGAGAAACCATTTCTTTCTCCTAGTGTGCTACATGGAAACAGACCAGAGAAGAGAAGGTACTGGCAAGCAGATGTTGGAGATCCCCGAGGACACGAAGATGAACAGGACAGAGGGCGGTGTGCTCTCTGTAGCAACTAACACAGAGAATGAGAAAATAAGGCACAAACTGGGACACCCTGGGCCAAGTATCTCACTGGATGTATGTACATAGCTACGTGCGTGTGCGTGTGTGTGTGTGTGTGTGTGTGTGTGTGTGTGTGTGTGTGATGTAAATAGAATGAGAGAGAGACAGATGGAGACGGACAGAAGGACAGAATGGGGGGCAGAGGGAAGGAAGGAAGGCAGGTATCCTAGCAAGTTAGAGCCATAGCACCTCAGGAATAAAATGAGTTAAGACTGTCACTTCTGCTCGGGGAACATTGAGTTGTACAGAAAAGTGGATTGATACAGTTATGAGCTTAAAAGCTTAAACACTCTCCAAATGAACAAGGCAAAGCATAGACAAAGACAGNTATGCACATACATCTCTGCTGTTGATAACTCTGGATGCCTCCATGTCTTCATCTGCTCAAACTTGTCACCTGAGTTCACAACCAGTCACCTAATATCAACACCTGTGTTTCTTCCTCTTCTGCTGAGGAGCCCATTGCCATCTGAGTGGAATACCAGCCAACCGATAATACCCTTCCAGAGACAGCTCTCAGTCAGTGGCTGATGGGAGCTGACATAAGTACATCTCAGTCCCAGAGCTCAAGGAGAAAAATTCTGAGGCACGGAAGCTATGCAGGCTTCAAGAGTAGCTAGGAAGCCAAGACTAAGATCTACCTATGATGGCAGTTCATTGAGGTCCTGGTTTGTATATGTTCCTCTAACAAAATTCCACATGTTGGATAATCTATAAAGAACAGAAACTAAGTTTTCACAGTTCTTAAGGATGAAAAAAATAAAATAAGGCATCCAGTTTGGCTGGTGAGAGCTGTTCTCTGCTCCCAAAACAGTACCTATGGCTGCATCCTCCAGAGGAGAGGAATGCTGGGTACTCACATAGCACAAGAGGGCAAAGGGTAAGAGAGGTCAAACTCCTCCCTCTTGAGCCTGGGGACTTAAAAATCCACCCATAATAGCAGATTTTCATGGCCCAAGGAACTCCTCAAGTATCAACTTGTCAACACTACCACAATGGAAATTAATTTCAACCACATGATTTGGGAAGTGGGGAGCAGTGCTCAGGTCTTGGCACTTGGCAGTGCACCCTCAACTGTATACCACCTCTCCTTATCTAATCTCCCATATAAACTCATAAACTACCTACATGAAGTTCTTTGCCTCAGGATCTGTTTCTAAAGAAATCCAAATTTAAATATGCTAGCACGTTTTCACATTAGTGTTTATGGTACTACTTATATAGGTTTGCACANGGGAAGTGGGGAGCAGTGCTCAGGTCTTGGCACTTGGCAGTGCACCCTCAACTGTATACCACCTCTCCTTATCTAATCTCCCATATAAACTCATAAACTACCTACATGAAGTTCTTTGCCTCAGGATCTGTTTCTAAAGAAATCCAAATTTAAATATGCTAGCACGTTTTCACATTAGTGTTTATGGTACTACTTATATAGGTTTGCACACTGATTTGTATATTCATGTCTGTATGCATATATAAACATACAGGCTATGTGCACACAAATATATATCCGCATGAATACGGATGTCTCTCCTCAACCATGGGTTATACAGCTGTGGATCGAATTACTCACAGATGCAAGGATGTTTGGGAAACTGTCTATACCGACCATATCAAATGATTTTTATCATTATTCCCCAAATACAAGAGTAAAATAATTATTTACATGATTAGAATATGATAAAATTTACATATCATTTACATTTTTATGTCTTCTAAGTAATCTAATGATTATCTTGAGTGTACAGAAAAATGTGCATATATTACATGTGATTACTATGAAATTCCACAAATCTACATAAAGGCCTTAAACATCGTATGATTTCTGTATTCACAGGAGATCTGAAATCAATCTCTAATAGATTCTAAGAGAAAAACAATACCATTTACACGTATGAATACACAAGTATACTTGCATTACTATATATGCAACACTAGCTCTTGGCTTTTTGTTAAAGCACCTGGTCCTGCTCTGTAAGGGAAGTCNGAAAGAGGTTACCTCACACCTTACACATCAAAATTCCCAGCCCAGCTGCTGGATGTCCCTGGTAAGCAACAGAGCAAGACCATAGGTTTGGGACATTACACTCTCAAGCAAGCATCCCCAGAGCTGCCACACCCAGCCATCAGCTGCCCAGACATCACTTTCTCTTTCATTCTTTAAAAACAAACTACATCAAAAAGATAGCAAAATGGAAGAATATTTAAAAGCGGGCCATTTTTACAATGAGCTACCAAGCAAAAGTTTATACCTCAAACTTTTGTATTCATAACTGCTCTGAACTCCCCCTATGCTAGGGGACAACACATCCTGTCCTCAACTGTATTCTAGTAACCTAAAGCAGTGGTTCTCAATCTTCTTGACGCTACAACCTTTTAATACAGTTCCTCAAGTTATGGTGACCCGCAACCATAAACTCATTCCACTGCTGCTTCATAACTGTAACTCTGTTACTGTTATGAATTATGATGTAAATAACCTGACAGGTAGGATATCTGATCTGTGACCCCAAGGGCTCACAACCCACAGGTTAAGAACCACTGGTAAAGACTAGCAATGAGCAACATAACCAAGGCCACTAGCTGCACTTCAAGTGATGAGGCCAGCAACCAGGAGAATCAGAAGGAAGCTAAGGTCACGGGCACACAGGAAGCCGGGTTAATGTGCAGGAAGGGACAGGCATTACAGGTCTGTAGAGAAGCAACTAAGCAAGAAAACCTGGACAAACATCTTTAGATTTGTAGTTTTCTCAACTGGAAATGAAAACAGGACTTCCTGAGGCCTGAACTTGGCCTTCGGTGGGTTTTGTTCTGCACACAGTGAATTGAAAAACACATGAAATCCACATGCCTCGGAATATTAAGTCTGGGTTCCCTGTACACATAAACTCATTTCCAGTCCCAATTCTGGAAACTTCTGACTGACATCGTTGGCAAAACTACAGAAGTTTCTCATCCTTCTTGGCACTTGCCAAGGTTCTTCCCCTTGGAGGGTTGACTGCCTGATTTTGGCACACCTTTTGCAGAAAGACAATCTGTTGATACAGACATTTACAATTTCCTATTGAAATCTGCCTTGTTTTCCCTCAACCTATTCCCAAAGGATTGACATGGGGGGAGGGGGAGGAACAGACAATATAGCATATTACAATACAGAAATACGGAAGAAAAAATATGGAAAGGGGCAATTTTTAATAAAAACGGTAGAAATCACTAATGTAAAAAAGTAGGATAAAACTATTGGCTCATAGTAAGAGAGAAAATAAAGATGTGTGGAAATATACAGGCTCGTGTTTGTTTCCAGTGGGAAATTTCTGTGCTTGTAAAATATGGCATAAATCCTATGTTGTTTTATATCTAGATATATGCATATATATTCCTTGAATACCCCTGCTCCCTGCCTCTCTTCCTTCCTTTCCCCACCCTCTATATAAACACCATTATGTGGGCCTGGACATGTTTACTCTGATCTGGACTCGAGGTTTAATGGGCTTGTGCTGTGGGAGGAACCACCTAGAAAAGACTTACAGGGAGCTGTGACTACTGGGGTGCCACATGCCTCTGCTTGAGTAAGATTCAGAAGGTAACACTCCTTGTGTATTTCTTCTTAATATATTAAGATGCATCTGTGTGAACAGTGACTCAGGAGATGCATGCTCTTACAGTATATGCTATAATACTAACTGTATTCCTAACAGTAGATGCTGTACTACTAACTGTATTCCTAACAGGAGATGCAGTAGTACTAACAGTATTCCTAACAGTAGATGCTGTAGCACTAACTGTATTCCTAACAGGAGATGCAGTAGTACTAACAGTATTCCTAACAGTAGATGCTGTAGCACTAACTGTATTCCTAACAGGAGATGCTATATCACTAACTGTATTCCTAACAGTAGATGCTGTAGTACTAACTGTATTCCTAACAGCAGATGCTGCAGTACTAACTGTATTCCTAACAGTACATGCTGTAGTACTAAGTGTATTCCTAACAGTAGATGCTGTAATACTAACTGTATTCCTAACAGTAGATACTGTAGTACTAACTGTATTCCTAACATTAGATGCTATAGTAGTAACTGTATTCCTAACATTAGATGCTGAAGCACTAACTTTATTCCTAACAGGAGATGCTATATCACTGACTGTACTCCTAACAGTAGTTGCTGTAGTACTAACTGTATTCCTAACAGTAGATGCTGTAGTACTAACTGTATTCCTAACATTAGATGCGGCAGCACTAACTGTATTTCTAACAGGAGATGCTATATCACTAACTGTATTCCTAACAGTAGATGCTGTAGCACTAACTGTATTCCTAACCATAGATGCGGCAGCACTAACTGTATTCCTAACAGTAGATGCTGTAGTACTAAGTGTATTCTTAACAGTAGATGCTATAGCAGTAACTGTATTGCTAACAGTAGATGCTGTAGTACTGACTGTATTCCTAACAGTCAATGCTCTAGCACTGACTGTACTCCTGATA
>LOEQ01015512.1:0-15281 GCA_001685075.1 Bramus lutescens
TTGGGGGCTGATGTGCCCGAGTGGGATTTAAAACATTAAACAGAGAATCTGGGATTAATTGCTATGGCTGGAGAGGTTAACAATCTTTTTCTCCCTTGCTACATGCTACCCTGCCCCCTCCCATGCTGGTGGATGGGTTCCCTCCGTCTGCCCTGGGGGCTGTGTGCCTCCACTTCTGGTCAAACCTGATTAAGGTTTGGCTCCGAGGGCCAAGGACTCTGGTTATAGGTGTTAAGCTGCGGTGGCCATGTTGTGATAGTATAGCCAGACTTCCCTCTGCCAGAGCTGCTTTGCTCACGCAGATCGAATGGGTTAGAAATATCTGTCATTTAGAGGGACTAGTTACAAATTACTATTGGTTAGGGTATGAAAAAAAAAACTACTGTTAGTCTCAGATGTTTCACGCTGGTACAGGATTTTATGTGATGTAAATTTAAAGTTACTTATGTTATAGTTTATGCATGTTTCTGCTCTTGTTTAAAATCTTGTAGCCATACAATCAATATATTATAAACTACTGAGGGAAACCACAAGAAAGGCTTTGGTAAGAGTTTTTATGTTGTCTGAAAAGCCAAGAAGACTTTGGTAAAAAGCAAGAAAGACTTTGGTATGTTGTCTGGAAAGCGAGGGAGAAAGCAGGAGGCTGAAAGAATAAAGAGAGAAAAATGGATTGGAGGTTTATAAAAAGTCACAGAAGGTCAGAAGAGGATGGGAACTATGTTTGCTGTGGTTTCTCAGACCTGCAGATACTGAATGTGCTTGTTTTGTTGGAAAGTTGTCTGTGTAAGTTTTCTTGCAAGCATGAAGCTAAGACAGAAATGGTTTGGCTATTTTTGCTGTCTTTGCTACCCATCACTGCTGTGGTCACACTTATGGGCCTGACTTCAGAATTTATCGCTGAGCTCTGGTTATACTAAATTTGGGTTAGCAAAATTTCAGATGACTTTTGGTATAGATAATGTTAAAACTGTTATATGCTGCTTTTTTTTTTGGAAAAGCTGGCTCTAGAATTAGATTATGGCTCTTCCTTTGCTAGACCCATGTTTTATTTAAAAGTTTCCTCTGTCCCTCTGTCAGTCTGAGCCCCCAAGACAATGACAAGGAGAAGAAAACAAAGCAGAACAGTCAAAAAAAATTTGACCTTGGTTTATGTAAACATTCTGTAGCTTCAGATTTATAAGTTTATTTTGTCAGATACAATCAAAATTCTGTTAAAATTAAAATAAAACTAGTTAAAAGTTAATTAGTAACATTGGAATTGATAACTTAAAATCTATGCATGGGTAATTTTAAAGAAACCATAAGGCATAATTCCATTTTAAATTTTGGATTGCCATTTTGCTAGAGTTAAAAAAAAAGGATGCCACATGATTTTACTGCTGTCTTGATTAAAGGTGACCATGTGGAGTGGGCCTAAAACATCTCCAAGATAGTTTGGATTGGGATAGATTTTTGCATGATGACTCACATCCCATTCTAAAAACAAGTTTATATATATATATATTTACACACACATATATGTATGTATATGATTTAAAGTATTAAAGCTGTACCTCAATGTTTTTATACTCAAAAATGTACCTTGCTCTGCCAGCTAGACTTGGTTAATTTCAGAGTCACCCAGGTGATAATGGTTATAAAGACATAAAGGGATCATAGGAAACAGCTGAGGTTTACAAATGTATGGCAAGACGAGAATTCCAAAGAATGTGCAGTTGCAAGGATGGACCTTAACAGTTTCAGAAATGCCAGTGCTAGGTGATAGTCACCAGAAGTACCATCTACAGTGAAATGGAGCAGGCTGAGATCTAAAAGGCAGGCTATGTATACGCTGTTGAGAGTGGGACCAAAGAAGTACTTTGTATTATTTTTGGTATTGCAGGAAGACATTTAAGAGATTTTAATTTTTTAGAAAAAAGGTTTTGAAATAAATTTATAAGACTGTGGGACATCTGTGCTTATAAAATGTTTCATATTGTTGAACTTAAAATAAAATGCTAAAAATTAGGGTCAGAGCCATAAGTGACAAAAGCTAACCAGGAACAGAAACGTTCATTTCTTGTGATGCAGAAGACAAGGACATAAGCAGTTTGATAGAGGGCTTGGAACAGCGTCCAAGCCGATGAATCTCAGTCTTTTGGAGGTTGTTGTATAGGGACCACCTGCATGTCAGATGTTTGAATTGAGATTTGCAGCACAGGCAAAACTGCAGTTGTAAAATAACCATGGGAAAATTTTGGAATGGGGAATCACTATAACATGGAAAATTATATTAAAAAGTCATAACAGCCAGGCAGTGGTGGTGCATGCCTTTAATCCCAGCACTCGGAAGGCAGAGGCAGGTAGATCTCTGTGAGCTTGAGGCCAGCCTGGTCTACAAGAGCTAGTTCCAGGACAGGTGCCAAAGCTAAAGAGAAACCCTGTCTCAAAAAAACCAAAAAAAGTCATAACTTTAAAAATATTAACTAATGGTTTAAAAATGTATTTCTTTGTTCAAGATCTATTTAGGATTAAAAATGTTTAGCCTCTTTGTCTTTGCTAATTTTGTTGGATTTAAGCTATCTGGATAAACTGAGTCATAAATTTTTGTATTGATATAAGAGGAATTTCAATTGAAAAATTGTTGTTTTCTAATGCTCATACTTAACAGAGATAGAACTACAGAGTCCTTTCCTGAAGGTCAGGCATTGGGATAAAGCTCCCGTTCCCTCAGGTTGCTTGAAGAAAATTCTTACTCCCTAAAAAGGATGTTGACCTTCTTATCTCTGGCAAAAGGGAACTTGTGGCTCTTCCCTAACACTTGGCTATAGTGCCATAGAATTTGTCAAGGGTAATGCTAGCCCCTAGACTCCCTCCTGTTCCCATTTTGCCCTGGGACCTTTTTCTTGCCTTCCCACGAGATGGCATTAACAGCTGAATACAAAGTTGTTCTGTTTTTACCCGCGGGAATGACTCTTTATTGGCTTCAATTCAAAATCATCATTTTTTAAAAGCTGAACCTGACAGAATGTAGTTTTAGTCTTATAAAAGCTGCTAACTCATTATAGACTGTTAAGAAATACAAGTTAGTCAGGCATCCTTAAAGTACTGATATAATTAATTACTGGGATAAGCCATATTTAGGTCCCTGCATATGCTTTCAAAGTCAAACTCAAAACAAGCAAAGAGAAACAAAGTTTTTCTAATCAGAATATACCTAGGCAGCCCTCATACTTCAGAGATATGCAGAATATGGCATTTAAAATAATGATTATTATATTAGATAGAGACTCCGAGATCCTAGCAGTCACCCAAGGTTTCCAAAGAAGATTATGGGATGCCATGATGTCTCCACCTGGATTACGACAACAATGACCACTGGGCGAGATGCCCTAGTGCAACACCTACTACCAGGACCTGGTCCAGACTGTGGACAAACAGCAGGACATTGGAGAAGTGATTGCACTGCTTTTGCCTAGACAAAAGTGGTGTCAGGCTTTTTCATGTCCCTCTTCCACATGGGGGAAAAATCACCTTCTGGGCCTGACTAAGACTGTAAGACCGCTGTTCTGGATACTTCTGCCTCCAATGCTATGGAGACCCGGGTATGACTAACTGTATATGGACTCTGGTCCCTGTCATTTTTAATAGATTCGGAAACTACTTAGTGTGTACTCAGATATATATATATATATTTATCCTTCTGGGATCTCTGATCGTATTGATGGTTAGGGCAGTTACAATGTCAGTTTAGCAGCACAAGGTAACCAGATCCTTCCATAAAGCTATACCTAGCTTGTTAGCTCATTTTATATATATCAAGCCTTGCTTTTTCTAAAGCTACTAGGTCTCTTGAAAAAAATATTTTAAGGTTTGAGGATATAAAAGGTCATAAGCTTTGAGGGTCTAAAAATGACTAAAGATGTAAATACAGGTTAAGATATGGAAAACGTTTCTGATTTCTTCCTCCCTCTATGGTATAGTTCTAATAAGCTGATAGAGCAATGACTACTTAGTGTTTGGGTCACAAGCTCAAGATTTTTAGATTTATTCTAGTTGCCATTTAAATATGAACTAAAAGGTGTTTCTCATCAGGCCAAAGGCATTGCTGTCCAAATCCATACATGGTTCTCTGGATAGCAGAAAAATATACATGCTTAACCAAAATCTGTAGTTTTTGCTAGGACTCAAAGATATGAGTCTATTACTTCTACTAACAGATACCCGTCATCTGCTCTTTTTCTACAATTTGGATTTCAATAATGTATTATTTTTCTTTAAGTACATAAATTTTAACTTCTGTTCCTAATTTAAACTTATCTCAATAGGCTTCCACTTGGCTGGTAGTTGCATCTAAGTAGCAGTTGCTGGCTACAATGTGCTCGGAATGGCGGTGAGCCCTGGACTTTCTGAAAGCTGATGTGGACCAGTCCAGCTGATGTGAATGCTGCCCCAATGCCTGAATTCCCTCCTTACCTTTGGCTAGCCTTTCAACCTACTTGGGCCCTGATAACAACATCCCAATATCAGCTTGAAATAGTTGCAGAAAGGAACATGTCGTCCCATGCTCCCTGCCCAGAATAGGTTGGAAGGCTGAGACAAGGGAGAACTCCCTGACATAGGGTACAAAATGACTACCTATAATGCCCATTGATATAACAGAAAAATAGGCCCAGAGTTGCCAATTAATGGATTTATTGACTAAAGTGGTCCTACAATAAGAAGACAACTTTGGTTCTTTATGCGGAACCACAGAACCAAAGAGGACATCCAGGATTATAATTACAATTTGGTTGTACTCAAAAGATTAGAGCTACAGGGCCTGGTAGGCTGGCCTCTGCCTTGGAAAAATGTTAGCTAATGGTTCTTAGGTCCCATTAATACCTACCTCCCTAAAACCATGGGCAAGCAGGACCCATGGGTCCTGTCTTCGGTGCTTGTGAAGGGGGAAGGGTAGGACTCAGCCGAGAAAAGCTTAATAGGAACAGTGGGACGCAGCCATGATAAGCTTAATGGAGGCCTGAGTCTCAGTAGTTTACCCTGAGGCAATATCTGGTTTTAGGAAGGACCACAAACTGAGATTACCCAGGAATCACCCAAGAACAAACCTTCCAAAGGAAATTCCTAACCCTAACGTTCCAACCATTGTAGATAGGATTACCTGCCAGCACACATTCACCAGGACACCCCTAGACAAATGTCAGCCAATAAGGGGTCTTGAATTTTAGAAATCCCTCACCCCCACCTTCATTACTATAAAAACCCGACTCTGAGCTGGGGGCTCTTTGATTATTCTAATACGTTGGACACATGGAGAGACCAAGTTTGCAAACGTATAAAATAAAGGCTCTTTGCTTTTACATATGGGACTCAGTCTCCTTGTTGGTTTTTGGGGGACTTTGTGGATCTGGGCATAACAGTGAGGAAGGATAGGGTGGGGGTAAAGAAGAACCCTATGTATCCCAGCCTCTTAAACTATGGGTCATGTACCAGAATGTGGAGATTGTGAAAACTTAGGCATTGACTAGTCATCAAAACTAAATTCAAAGTCAGTTGCATAGTAAATCCCAGTGTTTCTAACAGTGTTGGTCCATGTTGCATCACCTGACTTCACTATGGCCTTGGTTCTGAACACACAGTGTGCATACTCACCTCTATATGCCATCATGCCATATGCTATGATGCCACATGCCACCAAGTGTTCCTGATCCATGTCAACCCAGATTCAAAACTGCGAGTCAGTGTGTTTACTGTATATGCAAAGTTTTCTGCGCTTATAAAATTACAGTGAGGGCTGCTCAGTGGTTAACAGAATTTACTCTTGCAGAGAAACTAGATCTGATTCCCAGCACACACATGGCGCCTCACAACCATATATGACTACAGTTCCAGGGGATCTGACACCCTCTTCTGATCCTCTCTCAAGCACCAGGCATGAACGCTTGGTGCACAGGTATACGTGCAGGCAAAACAGCAATACATATAAAATAAATAAACCTACAAAAATGAAAACAACAAAAATCCCGTAGTGGTTTAATTATGAAAACCAAGTACTTTATTTTCTTACTACTATTTGCTGTGGAACAATCTTTGTACACTGTAAATATATATTACTCTTATTGGTTAATGAAGAACTGACTGGCCTATAACTGGGCAGGGAGAGACTGAGTAGGAGAGCCAGAGTAGGAAGATGCTGGGAAGAAGAAGGGTGGAGTCTGAGGAGTCACTAGGAGATATAGAGAAAGCAGGATGTGAAGAAAATGAGGTAACAAGCCATAAGCTACGTGGTAGAACTTAAATAAGAAATATGGGTTAATTTAAGTTGTAAGAGCTAGTTAATAATAAGCCTAAGCTATCAGCTGAGCTTTTATAATTAATATTAAGTCTCTGTGTGGTTATTTAGGAGTTGGCCAGTGTCCCAAATACACTACTTCTCAGTATGTAAGTGCCATTTTAATATGCCTTTAAATTGTATCATATTAGAAGGTTCAGTTTTAAAAATTGATGCTTCACTTTCTGATTTTAATCTTATAATAAAAAAGATTGTTACATGAACCTTGGGTGGGGATTAGGACAGAACTTCCAATAAGTTCTGAAATAGCTCTAAATGCATTTCTTCTATGTTATACTGCATCCTTATGTGAAGTGGCATTCTCAGTACTGAAGATCATAAAGTCGAAACACTGATCAACCCTGAAAATCACCTAAGATGTTCTATGTCCTGTACTCTCAAATATTCAGCCAAGATTTAATACTTTATGCAAAAATAAATTCATCTCATTAGTATGCAAATTCTCTTTTGTGTTAAAAAATGACAAAATTATTATATATACCAAAGAATTATGTTATAATATTTCTGAGTTATGAAAAATTTTTGATCTATGTGCCAATTTTATTAATCTAAAAAATCTTTTCTTTAACATTTGTTTTTATGCACATGTGTATTTCTGTGTGAACATGTTAAGGTGCCTGGAGGTCAGAAGGGGGTGTCAGATCCCTAGGATCTGGAGTTCCAGCTGAAGGCCGACTGGCTGACATGGGTGCTGGGAACTGAATTCAGGTCCTCTGGGAGGGTAGCAAAAGGCACTCTTAACTGCTAATTCATACTCTCAGCACCTGTGTATGAATTTTATATACCTAAATACTTAGGGTCAAGTAAAAATATCTTAGGAGCATGTTTTTAATCTCAACACTTGGGAGGCAGAAGCAGGCAGATCTCTGTGAGTTCTAGGCTAGTCAAGGCTACAAGGTCGTAAGACCTTGCTCCAGAACAAACAAACAACAAACAAAAATGCCTTGGGTCCAAAGGGTTTCAAGAGGAAAATATGCAAAAATGTCTTGGGTGCAAAGGGTCTCAGGAGGAAAATATAAAAAAAGTTCTGCTTCCCAGCACAAGACTCAGAACAACATCTCTCCACCTCTCTGCTCCCCCAAACAATACTTTTCTTTTGTTCTTCAAAATATATTGTGAGGTTGGGTGTGGTTGCGCACACTTTTAGCCATAACAATTGGTAGACTGAGGAAGGAGGATCTCTTGAGTTTAAGGCTAGCCAAAGCTACATAGGGGGTCGTGTCTTGGAAAAAAACCAAAAGCCAAACAAAAAAGTCACCCCTAACCCTTCCATCCAAAATACCCCACCAAAATCAAATCAACCAACCAAACAAAAAAACACCAAAACAATAAACAGACAAGAACAACAAAAACCAAAACCAAACCCCAAAACATATGGTGTTCCTCCATAACCAGATAGGGAGGAGGAGTCTGTGGTAAATCTCTAAGCTACCACTTAATTAAGGATAGCTAAAGCTAAAAAGAGAAAAAAGAAAAGAAAAGAAAAGAAAAATTGGCTAAAGCTAGTAATTATTTACCTGGTGTTTGTAGTCCAACTGTTCTCAAAGGAAAAGCAACATCACTAAGAACCAGATGAGCTCCTGGCTGCTGCCCATAACATGAAGCTCAGCATTTCAGCCCGGAAGCCATGCCTCCTCCTCTGTGTTTCTGCAGCATTTGGAAGAATAACTTCAACACAGAACAACCTTTTAGAAAGTTATATTCGGCAGAGCTTAGGTCTGAAAATTAAATGGAAATCATTAGTCTAATCCTATAACCAAAAACCCCTGGAAAAGCGTTCACTCTATGGTTACCTCACACACACAGTAAGCCAGGAGAGGAGCCAATAACAGAGGAGGGAGCCCTATATATTCTTAGAAACCAGTGAATGTGGATTGAGGCAGAACAGAACAACCTTGCTTTGCTGTGTCATACATAAACAAAGAAAGAAAGACTAGACCAGGAGCCTGTGTTTGCATCACTAATAGGATAACCCCTAAATCACTGGTTTGCTCTAGGTGACCCCTAAAATGCTAGTAGGAAAGTCAACAGCATATAGATCATTACTTTAAGGTCCAAGGAAACCTCAACCAAGTAGAAACATAGCTCAGTTATTGTGGCAACCAGTCACCTTGTTAAAACGGGCAAACCAAGTATTTAGGAAAAGGATGGCAGGAGAGACCAGTTTCCATCCTGCTGAACACAGCCAATCGCCGTGAGCACACAGAGAACGAATCTATTAAAAGCATAGAAGAAAATAAGAATGCATGCATCTAAATATTTGAATTCTAACCTGCGTTGTGAGTCCAGTTGGGATTTCTTTGGCGCTATTGCTATGGTACACTCCCTGAAATATGTTTAAGTGGCCAGAACATGGACACTCCAGCTGGGATTGTTCTGTAAAGACAAGGGAGGGAGTCGTCTTTCCTATATGATTATTCTTTTTTGTCCTGAAGGGATGTTAACTACAACAAAAGAAAGACAGAAAAAGAAAAAAGAAAAGAAAAGGAGAAGCAAAGGGAAAGAACAGTCAGAGAGCCAGCTCAGTGGTTAAGAGTGCATACTGCTCTTGCAGAAGACCATAGCTCAGTTGCCAGTGCCCATGTTAGGTGGTTCATAACCAACTGTAACTCTACCTTTAGTGGATGTAATGCCCTCTTCTGGCCTCTTTGGGGAATTGCACTCATGTGAACATAACCATATTTGGACACATATAATAATGATAAAATAAAATTAGCCTAAGTGTGGTGGCTCACACATTTAATTCCAGCTCTCAAAAGGCAGAGGCAGGTGGATATTTGTGAGTTCAAGTTCAGTCTGGTCTAAACATGGAATTCCAGGCCATCTAGGGCTGTCTAAGACAAACAAAATAAAATAAAATCTTTAAAAATTAAATTAAAGAAAAGGAAGAACGGGTCCAGTGGAAACAACCCACCAGGTAAGAGCATACACTGCTTTTTCACAGGACCTGAGTTGATTCCCAGTATCCACACCAGGAGGCCTACAACCACCTGTAAATCTAGTTCCAGAGATTTCCAACACCTCTGACCTCTTCAGGGCATACCTCCATCTAAACGCACACATACACACACACACATACATGTAACTAAAAATAATAAAATTAGATTACATAAATGAAGAATGGATCTGTTAGCACTCTCATTTTCAAGCAAAAGTTTTGGCAAATGTTAGAACAGTGTGTAAGAGAAGTTCAGAGTCATGGATTTGGGCTTAAAAACAAACAAACAAAAACCCCACAAACAAAAACAGCATAACAAAAACTACTAATAAAATTTTACCTAAAAAATAGAAGAAGACTTACCTTTCTAATCACAAAGTGCAGACCTTTCAAAATCGTGCTGTTTGTTTTAGGGGCAAACCCAGTTGGTGTGAATCCTTTCTGCCTAGCCTGTACTGTTTCCCAACTCTTTCTCCTCCCGCTGCCCTAAATGCATCTACTTTCTCTGCCCCTTCAGAGCCAGTTGCCATTCTGTATCACTCACAACATCTCATTTATTCAGCGAGTTCCTTCCAGGTCCTTCTGATCAGCAGTCACCTGCTCATCCCTAGCGCCTGGTGAAAAAGACAGAAGATGGCCAGCAAGGAAAGCAATTTATTTTTAAGTTTTGTGACAGACATTGAGAAACCAGTTCAGTAGGTCTCCTCCTAGAGACCTTATTCTTTAGGAGAGCATGGTTTTGTCAAAGAGCCCTGGCTTGATATCTTGAGACAGGACAGCTGAAGATGAGTTGGTATAATCTGCAGCCTCCATTTTTGCTGTGTGTCTGGGATGTGGACGAGAGGAAGTTTTAAGTCCTTTTCTGGACTGACCGCCACACTCTATGGCCTTTCCTGGTCCTTTGAGTCTGGGTCCAGTGTAGTGAGGAATAGTATTTCCCTTGCTGTGTCTTTTGCCCACCCTCAACCCCCACATCTTTAATAGCCTAGAAAGAAGCCCACGATGTGAACTGGAGAAAGAGTAAGACGCATTTCCTTTTTCCCATTAGCCAAGAGTTATGCTTCTGTTCATATTTCTTGGTTTTCTTTTGGCATGCACAATGAAACAAATGATGAATGTTCTTGGACAGACAAGTTTTAATGGTTAGCACAGAGAATATAAGCGTTTGACTAGGCCAAGATAGGTTGGCTGTAGGAGTGTCCTAGAGAGTTGGAAGAAAGAGGCACCAGTAAAGGTTTCTTGCACGTTATCAAACTTTCCTTATTCAGTCCTTATCACTAGCAAGAGAGTTAGCAAAAGATAAAACAACATCCACATTTCCTACAAAATAGGGAGAAAGAGAGAGAGATAAATGGGGGGGGAGGGGAGAGAGAGAGAGAGAGAGAGAGAATTAAAAAAAAAACTGAGATCCAAACAAGCATAACAAAATTCACCAAGAAAAATGGCTTGGTAGGCTAAGCCAAAACCAAGAAACAGTAGATTTTCTCTAGAATTGTGTCTGTGTGGCTTAGAGTAAGTCACTTTGCTGGTTGTGGATTATTTCCCTCTTGTGGTACAAAAGAGTATTTGAGATGTATGCAATGGGATGCTCTAGAATTCCCCTTGAAAATACCTCCCCAGCTTTCCTTCGGGTTGAGACTCATCGTTGCTTTTTCTTTCTTTCTTTTTCTTTGATGTAAAAGTGAAGAGAAAAATCAAGAAGGCTCTGTGAGAAAACGGTGAGGCAGAGAATGGGAACTTGAGCTGTATAGTGCTCAGACTCTGCTTCTCTCTCTGAAGGATGCTATTCCTTCTGATGCCTGGACCACATCATACAGGCTTCCCTGGCAAAAAATGTCAATAGAATATGCAGAGATGCAGATGTTCCTTGGGTTGCAATGACCTGTAGCCTGTTAAGAATATCATAAGTTGAGAATATTTAATATATATAACATATGGAACATCACAGCTTAGGCGCACATTTTACTGTAGCGTTCTGGTTGTTTCAGAATGAGCATGGGGCTGACTGGGAGAAGCAGGTCATTGCCGTAGCTCAATGTCATAACAGAGTATTGCTAGTGGGGAAAAGATCGAAAGGTCAAAATCTCAAGTGTGGTTTCTACGGAGTGTGAATTCAGCAGCATCCTTAAGCTACACAATTGTAAGTTGAGCCATCATAAATGAAGAAATATCTGTGGGGGTGCACACCTTTAATCCCAATGCTTGGAAGGGAGAGGCAGGCAGATCTCTGTGAGTTCAAGGCTAGCCTGGTCTACTAGTGAGTTCCAGAACAGCCAGAACTACATAGAGAGACCCTGTCTCAACCCCACCCCACCCCCCCAAAAAAGAAAAAAAAAAGATCTGTGAAAACTGGCTTATGGAGACTGAGAACTCCCACAATATGCCAGGAAGATCCAGAAAGCCAGTGGTATAGGGTGGGCTGAGAGAGAACTAGATGAGCCAATGGAAAACCTCACAGTCCCAGGGTAAAGACCTGGAGAGGGTGCTGGTGGGAGTCCCCAAGAGCCATAGTTATGACATGTAAGGCCACAGGATGGAGGTCCTAGCTCAGGAAGAGAGAGAAAATTCACCTACCATCTATTCTATTGGCTTTTGGGCTCTCAGTGGATTAGACGATGCCTAGGCCCCACTTTCATGGATGAGGATACTCCCCCTTATTTAGCCTACTGACTTGAATGTTAATTTACAGAAAATTTAACAAACTCATCTAGAAATATTTTGCTAGGTATCTGAGCCACCTCTAACTCATTCAAGCTGAAATAAAATATTGTGCTAGCTTTATCTCTATTGCTGTGTTAAAATGTTCAACCAACCCAAGGAAATCTATGGGGAAGAAGGTTTATTTCAGCTTACACGCAACTGTCTATCATGGAGGGAAGCCAGGGAAGGAACATAAATACATACAGTGGATGAATGCTGCTTACTAGCTCTTTTGTAAGCTCATGGCCAGCTGGCTTCTTCTAAAGTCCAGGGTCCCCTTCCCAAGGAACAGTACTACCCACAGTGGTCAATTCACTATTGAGACAATCACCCTGAGATAGGCCCACAAACCAAGCTGATTCCTCAATTAAGACTTCTTCTGAGGTGACCGTAGGCTGTACCAAGCTGACAGTTAAAGGTAAATAGGGACAAATATTAAGCACCCCACTTGGCTCTATAAGTGGGAAAACCAATCATTTTGGTTTGCTTAAGATCTAGGAAGCTCCCAGACTATGGAAATTTTAATGCTAAAACAAGGAAAGTCTGAGCAAACAGGACATTTTTTGTCAACCTGTTCCCTTTTTTAAATCTCTTTTAGTTAAACTTATTTCAACCAACCCAAGCTCTCTATGTATATAATATTATTATATATAATTAAAATAATATATATTATAAATATTAAGGACCTCTTGCATATAAACCACAGGTGTTTAAATAGACTCATACTAAGTCAGGTGACTACCACATAGTTTGAAAGCATTTCGGCAATAGAATATGTTAAACAGAGTATTAATAAAATAGTATTTGTCTATAGAAGTTGTAGATCCTGGGTAGATCCTTAGTAGTCTAGCCACCAGCCTCCAAGAATGATGACCTGAGTTCAATCCCTCCAGTGCTTGTGGTGGAAGGAGAGAAATGATTTCAGTACATGGTCAGATCGCTCATTGCTTTTGGGTCTATGTTAAGGCAACACAATGTGGTTGTGTACATAGTGGTCCATATACAGGATGAGTCAGTAGGATAGGAAGCAAGTCATTATGTGGCGGCCAGGAAATAGAAAGATGAAGGGATGGAATTCCCCACACAGCTCTAGAGCAGGCCCCGGGGATCTTCTGGCTTCCCACTAGATCCCAAGGCTTCAAGGTTTCACTACCTTCCAACAGCATCATGCATGGGTAAGGGAAAAACATCTTTAACACAGCACTCAAACGATACCATCTTCTGATCATAGTTTGGGTTAAATACCCAAAAGTTGCTCATTAAACAATACATGCTGAATCAGACTGCACACCACAGGTGGTGTTGTGTGTGCCTACTTAGGGAATGGTACATGGAAGAGGTTAAAGAAATTGGGAGAAAAGATCATTTGTTGAGACTGTTTCAGAGGATGCATGTTTAGGTTGTGAGGGAGGCTTCAGGGAGTCTTGTTGGAAGCTTGACAGGTATGCCTTGGAACTGAGGATGCATGAGTAAAATACACAAGCCTTGGTAGAAAAAAATTGAAAGTGAGAGAATCGAGTTGTTCTTTTGCTGGCTGCTAGGTAAGGATGCAAGAGTTAACCAATCAGGATTTAGGATGAGGGAGCAGACTCACCTTGGGGCCTTCTTGAAGTTATCTTGCCAAAAATGCTCTTTGGATGGTGACAGGCCCCAACAAAGAGGGGCTGGGACAATTGACAAATGCCCACAGGATTAGCATTAAGATTATTAACAAAATAGCCCTTTACTTATAAGACATAAAGGAAGGAAAGTCCAACACCATTTGATTAAAGAAAGTGCTAGCTCTAATCTACTACCAAGCTGAGAACTCCACACCTGTACTAGCCATAACCAACATTATTGTGGATTGTCCACGCTGCACTGTTTCCAGGGGAGGTTGAAGGATGCTGGCAGAGATGCTGGGAGAGAACAGGTAAAGGTAGGCAAAAGACAGGAACCGACTCTTCATATCCCGCCCACTCACCTGTGCCTGCTCTTCCCAAGACACACTGGACCCAAAGGGTTTCAAGCTGGTGAAGGGAAAAGGCTCCGCGTTAGATACAAGTGGGATATTTGTTGACTTGTATACTTAGTGCCAAATTACTCAAGCTAATTTCTTGGAACAGAGAGTAATTGGAATCACCAAGCGAATTATGCAAATGTTATTAGGTTGGTTCAAAATTTCATCCCTGGGTAGAAAAAAAAGAAATGCATTCTTAGATTGTGTTTGAAAGAACTCGTGTGTGTGTGTGTGTGTGTGTGTGTGTGTGTGTGTATGTGTTGGGGGGCAGTGTGGGGCACTGAGTTCAGCCCACTCAATAATAGATGCATTTGCAGAGTGTTTTCCATATGCCTGATAGTGATTCTGTTACAGGGGATATGCCTGTTAATGTTCACAGAAACATTATGAACTAGGTGCCGTTATTACTGCCATTTGCCAGATGAGGAAATAGAAACACAAAGAGGCCGGCCAAAATCACACACTGTCTTAGTTAGGCTTTCTTTTGCTGTGAGGAGACACCATCACCGTGACAACTCTTAAAGGAAAAGCATTTAATTGTGGCGACTGGCTTACAGTTCAGAGGTTTAGTTCGTTATCATCATGGTGCAACATGGTGGTGTGTATGCAGACATGGTGCTGGAGATGAAGCTGAGAGCCGTACGTCTTGACTTGCAGGCAATAGGAAGTGATCTCCGACACTGGGTGGTATCTTGAGCATAGACCTCAAAGCCCACCTCCAGAGTGACACTTCTTCCCACAAGACCACACCTGCTCCAGCAAGGCCACACCTTGGAGAAGGCTGCAAAGAGATGTGTTGGAACTTTAGGAAAGGAGGATTTGACCAAGTAGGTGAAGCTTGGTCAAAGTTCTAGAAGTTTGGCTAGTTTGGGAGGATAGTGCTGCACCCAGCACCTGGGATTCCCACTGCAACTGTAGACGAGATTTTGGGGAACTGGCACAGGTTTTCACCCCAGGAGAATCTTAGATGACAAGTGGGCTGCACTTCTGGACAACAGAAGAGATGCTGGGAATGGGTCCCTGTCTGGCATTCCTGCTCAAATCCTACATAATCAGTCATTTGCTCTATTGCATGCTGTTGTTTCTGCTCTGGCCTGCGTCACTTCCTGAGTCATCGAGAAGCTAATGTTTCATCTCCTCCCTCTCTGCCTCCTTCTCTTCCTTCCTAGCATCTTTTTTGAGACAAAGTCTCCCCATGTATCCCATGCAGATAGGTCTCAAATTCACTATTCTCCTGCCTCAGCTTCTCAAGTATTAGAATTATAGATAGCATCATCATCATCATCATCATCATCATCATCATCATCATCATC
>LOEQ01015513.1:0-15280 GCA_001685075.1 Bramus lutescens
ATAGTTGGGCATGAAGAGAATGAACACAATAGCCAGATTAGAATAATTCTGGGAAGAGAAAGGGCAGAGTCAGACGTCAACAGGAGATGCAGAGGGAGCAAGACATGCAGGAGGACAGGTAAAGCCATGAGCCAAGTGGCAGATTTTAAATTAATAGAAATGGGTTAATTTAAGTTATAAGAGCTATAGTAATAAGCCTGAGCTATTGGTTGTGCATTTATAATCTCAGTATGATACTTTGGAAGCAGCTGCTAAGACAGGAAAACTATCTACAATGAGATATTTAAGATGTAAAGGAAGCTAACTTGCTTCTAGAAGATAAAATGAATTTTTCATTTACATGAATATATAGAGAGCATGCAATCTTAGACCAACCATGCTAAAAAGACAGTATGAGTGGTGGATATAGGCTAAGGGACACCAAGAAACAACAAACCCCACAAAGTCACCTATAAATGGGATGTATTGTGTGATACCATTTCTGAATTCTGTAGAACTGTGGTAAAATAAATTCCTAGTTTGACTTCCTTCATCTATGCTAATTGGTCATGCAGCTTTAGAAAGTAAATACAGCAGTGGAAAATTTAGTTTTGGAAGCAAACCAACAGATTTTCTAATGGAAAAACTTATCTTTAGTCATGTTATATGACAGAAAGTTTTTGGTAGAGCAATCAACCACATAGACACAGGCATCCTTATGTCCCAATAACAAGGGTTATGTTGAAGCTGCACATTCAGATCTTATCAGTTCTTTCTTTGAATATAATATTTTGCTAGTTATTAAAACAGATTAAAAAATAAGATGTAAAGCTTTTATTAGATTTCTATGGTGAGGTTAAAAACACACCATAAGAGCATGCACACACACACTGAAACACAGACACATTACACAAACACACTACATGTACTTTCCAGTATTCATAGACACAATGAGTCATATTTCACAAAGACATCTCCTAAAATATGAGCAATTTGTCAGAATTATAGACAATAATACCATAAGCATTGTTTTATTTTCATTGAAATAGATTTATCATTAGAATAACCAGGGTTTGATTTTGCAATGTAGTTTTCATATTCCCTACTTCTCTCAACTTCTTATGGTCCTCCTTCAGAGTGGTTTATTTTCTGTGACACATTCAAGTAAAATAAAGGGTTTTTAAGCATGAAAATACTACTTAAAGAATTCCTGTAACACATAATATAGATTCTCATGGCAAAATTTTAAATTATGATTGCAGAGAAAACTCATTCAGTCATTAATATGACTGTCTTGGAATCTTTAGCTAATGGAATTAAAAGGATCTCTCAGGTCATCATGTTATGTTTGTATATTGTTTATTTCAATGATTATTCTTAAGCCATAGGATATGTGCCATAACTCCTGCCTTTTCTCGTGTAATCTTGTTAAAATATCAGAGGAGCCTCTTAACTACTATGTTTCAGCTTACAAGTTGTAGGACCTACATTGGGGAGGCATTACATCAACTGCTTAAGATTTTTGTCTGTATCGAATTACAACATGAGCTTCTTAGTGTCACTAGTGAAACATGTAAAACGGTTTGTTTAATAAAGGTAATGGCTGATACATGTAAGCGTGGATTTAAATCATAGCTCCATCAAGGAAGTGTTTCAGTTTTAAAATGAGAAGCGATCTTCCTAGAAACGATGACCAAATTTATTTTTAATGAATAAAAATAGTTTGCATGGGTCTCGGGGGAATGCAATAGCCAAATCACATTTTTCTGTATAATGAGAATTTCTTGCTTCTTGGAAAGGAACAATGATATTTACCACCTTGCTCTTTAATAAGCATAGTCTGCACACAGCTATCCAGGAAGCTGAGCTCCCATGCTGCAGCTCATATTTCTTTGTATTACACAAGTAGATAATCAAGAATGCCCCAGGCAAACATGAAGCAGATAGAAGTTTGTCTTCCTTACATCAAGTTCCCCATTCATTTTAATCTTTCTCTGTAGGTAATTGAGTTTGCTTTATTTATTTACATTTCATACAGTTTAGCTACTTCATTTAGCTACTTAGATTTTATATTAGTATATGTCACTAATTTGGGAACCAAACCATTTGATACCTTGTAAATTACCATAAGTCATGATCAGCCATGCTTTTTCAGACTAATCGAGCCTAAAATTGTTAACCAGCAATTCCTTGGTCCTGGTGCTTCTCCAGAATCACATATTGGGAATTTCTCTTTTTCTTTTTAGCATAGCTCAAAAGGGCACAGAATCATCAGGAGTTTTCTCTCATGCCTCCTTTCTTAATAACTCCTCTTGATCCTCTTTGACTCTGCTCTAAGCTGAAGATACTCAGGATCCATTTTCATTCTGCCTGTTAGGCCATCCAGGGGTTGACTCCTTGCCTCCTTTTTCACATAAATTGTATTTTCATTACTTTCTAGAGGTAAGAATCTGCCATCTTTCTGAAATCTTTTTTTTATGTCATATACAAACTCAGAAATTGTGCTTAGACAGAGTAAACAGGGACTAGAGGAACAGGACCTGGGCTGGAAAAGGATGGCAAAGGGTATTTGACTTGAAGTGGATTGATGAGCATCAAAGGACCCTGGACAGTACAATTATCCCAGGGAGTGAACGACATTTTGAGCAAAGTTTCTTTGGAATCTGGGTTACAGACTAGGAAGTAGGAAGTAACACGTTAAAAATAATAAGGGTGAAAAGTGGTAAATGTGAACCATGTGACCAAAGCTTCTTAGGTCTGAAATCATGTTAGGTGACACATTAGCAGAAATACGATCAGAGTAACTTGTAAGCCAGAAGATCCAGAAGTAGTTTCAAGGCAACTTCATCAGAACTATGTGACTAACACTAGGGAAAATATGACAAAGTATATCCTGATTACATTTTATCTTCCTTCTGCTTCTTCCATCCATTTCTTCCCCGTCTCCCTTCTCATCTAGACTCAACTCCTTTTCTGTCTCTTATTAAATACAAATTGGCCTACAAGGGAAAGTTATAAAATAAAATTTAGTAAGTAAACAAACTAACACATTCGAATTTGAGGAAACCAAGAAGTGGAAGGAAAAGAGTGAACGAGAAGGGATACAAAACAGACTCACACTCAGGAATTACACAAAACAGTGAATTGTGAAGAAAAGAAAAACTTGCTTTTTATAGGGAGTTCATTTACTACATACTAATTTTGTAGCAGTATTTAAATAGCATATTGAATTTATACACAATGAACAAAAATACAATAATACATTTAGTTATTACCAATGTTTACTTTAAAGAACCATCGCCTTTAAGTTTGGAGTGCATTTATTATATTTAAAACAGCTTATTTATGAGGGAGTTTGGAGAAATGGGAGACATCAGATGGGGTAAAGATGGGTAAAAATGACAGAAGTCACATACAAAATTCTTAAAAACTAAATTTAAAAGAATGAGAACCCATAAAATTTTCTTCATATTACTAGCAGTCAGAAGACACTGTTTTTCATACTTAAAATTGTTTTAGCTTATACCATAAAAACAAAGAGAAGAAAGCTCTGTTCCTCCACTCATCATAATGATTGAAGATGCTTCAAGTAAATTTGATTTTGTGAGTGGGAAGGCACAATATTAAAACGTTCCATTAAAAGTAGTATCTGAAAGTGTCAACTGCCACCAAGCTACTTCTTAATTTCCAAAGTATATTTAAAGGTGAGCACTTTTACGCTCAAAGAATATTTGTCAGAGGGGAGAAGAGGTGTAAGTGGTTCACTTGGAGCTAAAGAGAACCTTATTTTTAGCTGTCTGAAATGTTCCCAGCCCCTGCTCTCAAAGAACCCATATAATCAACTTCAGAACTTAATAATATCGTTCAACTGAATAGGAATATAGGAAGCAAAGTGCAAGGCAGCAGCTGAATATAATAGGGTCCTTTGCCATTGTAGTTGGACAGGTGATTATTATTTCTCAGGATGGCATAGTACAATCATTAAAATTTAGAAATTAATTTTAGAAATTTAAATTAAAACAAATTGATAGCTTCTTTTATGAGGAATAGTAAAAGCATGTTTTACATGATGTTTGCAGCACATTGCCAACACACTTGGTATAGCTTCCAACTGACTTTAATGAATTCTCTGATTTTCCTCTTTTGGCATAAAATGTTAAGGTGAAATTACCAGGACTTAACTGAATTAAAGACAACATAAATGCTATTAATACAATCTGAGAATAATATAAACAGCCTTTGTTGTTATTATATTTATAGTGATATATGATAGTATATCCAGCTTTTATTTTTAAAAATTTAGTTTATATTTATATGTACACGATATGTATCTGTGTGTCTATGTGCAAAAGCAGTTGTAGGTTCCAATGGAGTCCAGAAGATAGTGCCTCATATTCTGAAACAGGAGTCACAGGTGATTGTGATTAGACCAGTGTACCTGGGAATTGAATGTGGCTTTCTTAGCAGAGCAGCCCAAATGAAAAATCCTGGTATAAATTCTTGTACCAGGAAAGCACAGACACCTGTGTGGAGCAAAGGCATATTTTACACTACATACATCCCTGGAGTTTACACACAGTTAGAAGATTTCATTATAATCACCTTCTTCAGTAGTTGCCATATGACAATATGGTGCCTTGATCCTCTCTGTTTCAACTGTCAGAATAAGTCATTATGCTTTATGCAGTCACATGAAACACTGTCATGGCATTTCAACAACATATGAGGAAGCAAGGAAGAGTGGCCTAACGATTCCTTCTTGAATTGCCCTAGTCCTTTCCCTGCCAGTGGTTTAAGATGCTAACTCATTAAACACCTCAGTAATGTAGCAGGATACAAGATTAACTCAAAAAATCAGTAGCCTTCCTGTACACAGATGATAAAAAGGCTGGGAAAGAAATTAGAGAAACATCACCATTCACAATAGCCACAAGTAGCATAAAATACCTTGGAGTAACTCTAACCAAACAAGTGGAAGACTTGTATGACAAGAGCTTTAAATCTTTAAAGAAAGAAATTGGATTGGAAACTCAAAAACATAGAATTTTGTGTCTCCAAATGTTGCTGAACTGGTTTTGTCCTCATTTTCTCAATCTTTGCAATGTAATGATTCTTAGCAATGTCGGAGAAGCCATTTTTTTAAAAAAGCAAAAACATTTTATAAAACATTGAAAAATATAATTATGAAATAATGCACAAAATCATAAAATAGTATCTCAGAGTTGAGGACAGAATCTATTATCCTTAAAAATAAATACGAGCAGGGAAACATTACTAAATTACTATATTTTTACTCTTAGAAATCCATTGTCTAATAATATTCTCATAAAACCCAAAATAATTAATAATTTGGAAGAACAGGCATCTTTTCTCCAACAGTCCTCATGCCACCGATGACTTTTAAGTTGATAGCCACTGCAGACGTATGTATGTATTTATGTAGGTAACAGTAATAATCAAAGTGAGAGTCTGGCAACAAATATATATTTAAAAGCTTATGACATCAATACTAATGGAAATGTATTTGATAGAGTGTCTTTTTAAAAGAATTGTACTAAAATGTAATATGATAAAACAAAAACTAACACATCAGATTGGGACAAAACACCAGGAAAAGAACCCAAAAGAAAGCAAAACAAACAGAAGCCCATTCATTTGCACACTCAAGGATCTCTTAAACATAGTGAGCTGGAAGTCATGATGCATGTGCAAAGGACCTAGTGGATACACGTGCAGGATCTGTGCATGCTGCCTTAGTCTCTGTGAGTTTATGTGAGCTCTGAACATGTTGATTTAGAAGACTTTGTTTTCTTGGTGCCTCCATCCCCTCTGAATCCAGCACTCTTTCTACATCTCCTTACACAGGGTTCCCTGAGTTCTGAGGGGAAGGAATTGGTCGAAACATCCCATTTAGGACTGAGTGTTCCAAGGTCTCTCACTCTACATAATGTCTGGTGTGGGTTCCATCTTGTATCCTTTAGAGCTCTAAATGACTTTGCTGTAATTTATTCCTGATTGTTGCAGCAAAGTCTTGCATTTTCTATTTCTATTTATTTATCCCACTGTGACCTTCTGGCTTTTCCTTGAAAGTCTGGACTCTTCACAGTATATCAACTTTTTATCTTTTCAGGATTTTTTTTTTAAATTTCAGCTGAACTATCAGCATATTCTCTGAAGTTGTCTACTCCTCATAAGACTCCTGACCCAGTCAAACATGTTATTTTATGTATTGTTCTATGTTGGAGGAGGCAGCTACTTAGTTCCTGGCCACTCAGCCCTGAAATAACCACAAAGAGACTGTGTTAGTTAAATCACTGTTTGGCCCATTAGCTCTAACTTCTTATTGGATAACTCTTAACCCATTTCTATACATCTGTATATCACCACGAGGTCGTGGCATATCAACAAACTTTCAGCACATCTATCTTCAAAGGCTCCATGGCGTCTCCCCCTCTGCCTTCCTTCTCCCAGCATTCAGTTCCATCTTCCCCACCTACCTAAGTTCTGCCCTATCAACAGGGCAAGGTAGCTTCCTTATTCATTAATGGTAATCACAGCACACAGTGGGGACTCCCACATCAGTTTTCTTATTAAAATGATTTGCAATTTTAGGCAAATACAATCACATGCATGACAAATTAAATTCTTATTCATGTATTATTATGCTGTGGTCAAACTTTGATTTTTATACTTAAAAATTTAAATTATTTTTATTTGCAGTGTGATATATCTACTGTGTGCAAAATAACGTCTTGAAATTGACATTCATCCAGACAATGCTATATTTACCTAATTAAAATCTCAAATCATCATTTTGTGGTGATAAGCATTTATGCACAGTCTCAGCATTTTCATGAGTATATTACTAGCAGTGCTTAGAAAGTTCTACTATGTATACCCTCATGTTACTCTTTGTAACTAAAATTTGAGTACCCTTTGCTCCGGTTCCCCTGAACATTGTCAATAATCAACTTATAATAATCCCAACCACAACTCTGGTGATCTTTATTCTAATATCTATTTCAATAAAGTTTACTTTGCATTCTATTACAAAAGGCCTCATAGGGTATTTGTCTCTTTATGCATTGCTTAATAGTTTAGATAGAAGCATTTTTGTGATAGAACAGTTTGTTCAACAATGTTTCTTATTAAAGCATGTAAGTTTGGAATATTTCCCTGAAGAAATGAATGAAGGAGTTTGTCTCAAGGGGATTTTATTTTATAAAAGACCAAAGCCCAAGACAAATGGAAAAAAATACAACCAATTACTACATATGCAGATCCTTTTCCTTCTTATTCCATTAACTTTAGAAACTTATCAAATTTGACAACTTACATAGAGGCAAAACTCTTTAATTGCCAACATAATAAAGCAAATTAGGTCTTTATTTCTCTGTACTAGAGTGATTTCTAATTGATATTGCCTCACTGAAATATTAAATGTTTTATTTTTCATCTTAAAATGGCACGTTATTGGCATTATCAGCTTTTACAGCTGGTAACATTATGGTATGCCCTCATTATGTTTTAACTATCATAATGAAATAAAAATTAATTTTAATGGCATATGATAAGGTTCTTTTGAATACTTTTAGTATTATTTCAATGAAGCAATAAGTATAATTTAGTAGATATGTAGTATACATATCTCTATATATCAGCAATCATATTTTATCTGTGTGTTGTATCATTGAAGAATGTGTTTTGTTTTATTGTTTTGTTTTTATTTTTGAGACAAGGATTTTATTTGTAACTGCCCAAGGTGTCCTAGAATTTGCACTGTAGACCAGGCTGGCATCAAAGTCATAGAGATCCCCCTGCTTCTGCCTCCAGAGTATTGAGAATAAAGACATTCACCATCACCATCAGTGTAATACATTTTTTTAAAAAATGTAATTTTCTTCTATTCTGAAGAATTGAAAATTTTATTTACAAAACTCAATAAATATTTAAATAATAAAAGATTCTCAATTGAAGTTCAGAAAATGATGCTTTTAGAACCATAATTTATCAATATATCTACAAACTTCAAGTAAAAATTTCCAAAGTTCTTATTAAATTCTTTCCACATAGTTTTTCATAAGTATATAAAATCTAATATTAATATTGAAAAGAGAAAGAAACAATGATAGTCAAAATAGTAAAGAAAAATCACATCACACAGCTGGAACTTTTAATATGTGTTATCAAAGTTTTAATGATATTGAATTCATGAAATATTGAAACAAAGCTACATATGGAGATTAATTGAATAGATGTGAGAGTTCAGAAATAACTATGATTTTGTAGTGAATTATTTTCAAAAATTATAGCAAATTTTGTAATGAGCAAAGAAACGTCTTTTCAAATGACAGATAAAAATAATGAATTTTCAGACTGAGTCATATGGATAAAATAATACAATAAGGGATTTTCAACCAAAACGTGAAAACAAAGCTTTAAATCATATTAATATTTCTATAGCTATAAGTATTATTTAAAAATGCATATTTAAGTATGTATTATATGATCTTCAACTATATATACCCCACAACTAAAATTAAAATAAGGTATAATGACCAATAGACTGGGAGGAAAAGATAAAGTCAAGTATCTGAGAGTGAATGTAATTTTTCAAGCGTGTAATTAATCTCTGTGAGCTTCTATGAGCCCAGGTTATTATTTTATGTATGTTCCCTTGTAAGATCTTTGATCCCCCCAGCTCATACATTCTTTCTTCCTTTGTTCATCAGGATTCCATGAACAACAAATGCTTGGCTCTTGATATTTGCATTTATTTCCATCAGATACCAGATGAAAGCTCACTGGTGACAATTGGGATACTCACCAATCTATGAGTATAGCAGAATATCATTAGGCATCATTATTTTGGCTTTTCCCAATCTTCTTTAGTTCTTTTCTAGGTAGATGGGCTGGACTGATAGCCAGGAAGCCTGCATGGGACCATACTAAGTCCTCTACTTAGGTGTGACAGTTGTGTAGCTTGGTCTACTTGAGGCACTACTAGCAGAGAGAGTAGGGGCTGTCCTTAACACTTTGACTGACTATTGGAAGCCTATTCCTTTTACTTGGTTTCCTTGTTTAGCCTTAATACAAGGGGAATAACATTGCCCTACCTCAACTTTCAAACACTGCTCAGCTAGTTATAAAAATTATACTACAAATAAATTCTATCGGCTCAGTTATAATATAGACTGTTAAAACTAACCACCTCCATCTGATGGTATTTTGTTGCTTTTAGTCTTTTGCTTTCTATGCCCTTATGCTATTCCTAGCCTCTGGCTGATGGATGAGTGCATAAAAACATATGTCACTCATACAGAATGTAATATAATCCACCCACAAAACATATGGAATCCTGTCATTTGCAGTATTCATGGACCTGGAAAGCATTATGCTAAGTGACCTAAGTCAGGCCTGGAACACAGCATGTTCTCTGTCTTTTATGAAAGTGGAAAGAGGTAGGTGATAATAAAAGAAACAATCCTATCTTGCCATGAACTTAGAGAAACCATCCTTGTGTAAAGCAAGGGTATTCTCGAACATTGTATTTCTATGTGTTTCTTTTATATGGTGTTACCAGACACTCGCATTCCACACATTTCCTTAGTTATAGGGAAATAGTATTCTCATTGAATGGTCTCTCCTGTATTTTAATGTAATATAGAAATATGGTTTTAGTATTTATTCTGGAGCTGCACCTACTGAGGGCTTTTGGTATTTCCTTGTACATAAGTTCTCCATGTAACAAGCTCTAATGAGCTGCTAATGAGTCTTATTTTCTCTTCCTGCAGAATTAACCTCTTTATTTCATTTAGTATACCCTTCATGTATAAGTTCTCCACAGAGGCAAGTAACCAGATGATACGGTCATATCAAAAAACTCACTGATTTGCATACCGGAGATCTTAACTTCTTCTAGAGAGATGTCATGTGAGCTCCTGAACATCTTACAACACACAGAACAAGCTTCAAATGAATAACCATTGCATTAACACTTTCATAATGGCAGCAGCGAACAAAAGAAGAGGCTTTTCAGAAATTATTGATAGCTGGACTGCAGCAGTGAATCAGCATCCGGGAAACCTGGAGAAGACCTGAGTTCAATTTCAAGCAATCACACTGAGAAGCTCACAGTTTTCTGTAACTCAGCTCCAGGAAGATTCCATGCTACTGGCATATTCAGGTACCTGCACTCATGGGCATGCATGCCCAGTCACATGGGCACATGAACACACACGCACACACACACACACACACATACACACACACTATGTGTGTGCAGGTAGACTTATGTTTTGGGGTGTTTGTGTTCTCTGTGTAGTAGACAAATAATAACTTTAGAAAATTCTCTTTTTTACAATGTGAGCCACTGGGAGTGAACCTGAGGCAAACACCTTAACCCTTTGAGATATCTTTCAGGCCATGTTTTTGTACACATGTTATTTAAGTTTGAATTTCTTTGGTTGGAATTGTTGCTCCATTCAGTATGTAAGCTAGTTTGATGTGGGAATCCCCCTCTGTGTGCTGTGATTACCATTAATGAATAAAGAAACTGCTTTGGACCTATAGCAAGGCAGGTATACCTCAGGTAGTCCTAACTTAATACAATCCTCTGAGCCCAATGTTGTTGTCTTCGTGTATATGTTTTCCACAATGATCTCTCTGATTGGACAATAATCAAGATGGCTGATGACTGGAAAATCCTAATTATCCTTCTCCCAGAATTCATTAATTGACTGTAGTTCTTTCTCTAGAGCTGGAACCAGACAAAATTACGTGTCCATTGATATTGCTATTGGTCCTGTCGGGTTTATGCAGTCATTTCTAGGACTGACTGTTTCACAATATTCTGATTTACAGTCTTCTTCTTCAATGTTCTGTGACCTATAGATGAGGGGCCAAGATGTACATGTATCCTTTGAAACTGAGCTAGCCACAATCTGTTGATATCTAGGTTTCTCTTCATGCCTTATATTGATAAATTTTATAGTAATGGAATAAAAATATACATAGAAAAAACACATACTGGTCTTCTAATAGGTCACATGGATACAGTCCAAGATTTTCTTGGAAATATGGTGAAGAATTGTTTTATGACAATTTTTCTAAATCATTTGAATCTATATTCCAGAAAGTAAATCAAAAACATAATCATGCATTCATTTAGCATTGTTTATTCTTTATATACAGTGTTAGAACTGAACCCAAAGACTTGTGCAAACAGTATTCCAACTGAGCTACATTACTTAGCTTCAGTTATGCAAATCTGTATATGGTGGCTAATAAAGCTAAAACTTCTCTGTGACTGGGCATGTGAATCAATTGGAAGAGTACATGCTTAGCTCATGGAAGACATTGGGTTTCATTCTTTTATTGTATAAATTGTTTATGGTTTAATGGCTTACATTTGTAAGCACTGCCCTGCAGACATGGAAAAGGTTTGAAGATAGCTTGTGACACTTACGATCTGTCTCAAAAATATGTATTCTGATATACTCATTTTCTCTCTTTTAGACTATATTCTTTTTGAGGACTCTGGTAGTTTACAGTCCACTTAATGTTAGTATGTCTTTAACTTTGATTTTACCCTTATTGTTATTTTTATATGAAGTCATTATTTTAATTCATATTATATTATATTTGGTTATTTCAAATCTATTGTAATTTTCTCTGATTTTGAACTGTTCAATGAAATGAATTTTGTAAATTGTTAGATGATTGGTAGACAAATGCAAATATTAATGATATCATATAATATTTGATGGAAATAATCAAAATGGATGCATATTTTAATGATTTTTTCAAATATAAAACAACTATGTTTCGTTATTATAGCACGGTTTGGATAGTTCTTTTACAAAGCACTATATAATGCAGTTCTGAATTTCAATGCAGAGAGGAAGCTGGAAGGGACCTCTAAATCTTAAACAAAGGGCAATGTTTTCCATAATACTTATCTGATTACAACCTTATTATATTTCCACTATGCCAGGATACAGAGAGATGAGAATATAAGACAGTGTCCTGTGTATCAATTTGCCCATTATCTCTAATGAACTTAAATAAAGCATGAGGGACTACAGATTGTAATAATAAATATGCGTTAAAATTCCTAATGATGCAATGAATGCAGTGAATTGTTATTCATTTACAGACAAATAACTTGCAACTTTTTAAAAGTTAAATTACCCAGATGATTATATGGCTGGCATGAGTGCCAAAAATGTAAAATAT
The DNA here is from genome assembly GCA_001685075.1 of Bramus lutescens. Taxonomy (NCBI): domain Eukaryota; kingdom Metazoa; phylum Chordata; class Mammalia; order Rodentia; family Cricetidae; genus Bramus; species Bramus lutescens. Next base: position 12,217 of record LOEQ01015513.1, read on the forward strand.
GAATTCTCTTAGGGAAAATAATTACCAGCCTCTTCCTAATCAAATGATTAAATGATTTCATAAGGTAAAAGTGATCCAACAAAAAAATAGAACAAAACAAACAAAAGAAATGGAAATGAAGTAATAGTCAGAGACAAGGCTTCTGAAGGCCCGTTGAGTTTGTGCCTTTGAAGACACTTACTGCAGTGGTTCCTTAGCTTTTCCTCTGTGAGTAACCCCTCATGCTTCTTGTTCTTATCGGAGTCTATACCTTTGAAGAGCTGTCCCCCCATTCCTGTTTAGCAATATGCCACATGTGTGTATGCATGAATGCCTGTGTGTGTTTAGGTACGTATATGTAAATAATAAAAATAAATAAATCAAAATTTCCCTATATAGCCCCATAAATAATGGGAATACACAATAAACTGACAGCATTGTCTCTCAAAAGTGTTTAATATTCAATGCTTATTTGAAAGCTTCTCATGATACTGTGATTTGGTAGTTTGAATGAAAATGGCTCCAAAGTTTGTGATGTAAGAAGCATGAGGCAAGTTGTCATACTGTACCACACACAGCGAATAGAGACCTATGTTGGTGTTTAACTGGATCATTTTTCCAACTTTTTATTTAGTTCTAGACCACAGCTTATAGGATGGTGTCACTTACCTTCAGAATAAGTTTTCCCACCTGAGTTACATTTCTCTGGAAGTGCACTAAAGATATCTCAGATGGGTGTAAACAACATGCTTAATAATTCAGTTGCCTTTGTAATGAATATTAGCCAACAAGTTTGTGAAGTACATCATGAAGGAAAAGCCATTTGATAAAAGATACAGTTGTCAAAAGTTATAGAGAATTTTTTATGAAAGAAAATAATTACCAATTCTCTTAGTTAGGGTTTCCTTTGTTATAACAAAATACCACGACCAAAAAGCAAGTTGGGGGAGGAAAGGGATTATTGGGCTTAAACTTCAGCATTGCTGTTCATCACTGAAGGAAGTCAGGACAGGAATTCAAACAGGAGAGGAAATCAGAGGCAGAACCTGATTCACAGGCTACGGAGGAGAAATGCTCACTCACATGTCCTGTTCAGCCTGCTTTTTTATAGAACCCAGGACCACAAGTCCAGTGATTGCACCCTGTCCCATCCATCACTAAATGAAAAAAATGCCTTACAGCGGGATCTCATGGAGGCATTTCCTCAACTGAGGCTCCTTCCTCTCTGATGACTCTAGCCTGTGTCAAGTTAACACACAAAACCAGCCAGTACCCAATTATGAGATTAAATTAAAATTTAAACCTTTCACAAAACATGTAGGGACATAAGAGATGGTGTGAACGTAGTAATGGTAAGTTTTGAATTTTCATGAGACCTGAATAGTGTTTGGAAGAATTTCCATAGTTCGATATATGGCACCTGCTTCCTATTGTTTTATGGTACAAAACCTGGAGTCTATACAGGAGTGCAACAAAGGCAAGGTTAAACGTACAGAGGAAATCAGACTTATGAAATAGTCAAAGGTTTAAGATCAGATATGATAAAAAGACTTTATCATAGTCTTAATCATACCAAAATCTTAAAAATAGCCAAAACATGAAAAGTTAACTTTTATACACTAAACTGCTATTATATCCAGAATAAAATAATTACTATTAAAGCATTGCATATCACATAATAATTTCTAATAATAACTATTATTACTATTATTATAAAACTTCTCTGAATTTTCTACACAGTATCATGTACCTTGAGTAATTGTTATTGTATTTGTTCAGACTCTTCCAGTGCTTGGCCTTCATATCATATTTTTGCATCACTGTGACCAAATTAGAATATAAGAACAACTTAGAGGAGGATATATTCACTTTAGCTAATGAATTCCAAAGATATTTGTCCACAGTCCTTGGCTCCATTTATTGTTGGTTCGTGGTAAGCAGAGAATTGCAGAGGCAGAAGCTTGTAGACAGGAAGCTTTACCTAGTACTGGACATAAGTCAGGGAGATGATAAAGACCCAGAGACCATGTATTGTCTTAAACAATGGTTCTACAGTTCTACTTTCTCCATGTACTTACAATGTGAATATTTTCTAAGACTACAATAGTTATTTCCACTACCTGACCATACCTTCCTCCCTACAGGAGGTTTTTAGGGTATACTTCATATTCAAACCATAAGAGTTTTAAAGATGTTTTGGTAAAGACATGTTGAAGTCATTTCCAAAAGGGGAAAAAAAAACAATTGGATACTAAAGATCAGATATGGAATAAAATGATTTGAATACTTCATATCAGAGCATTTCTATTAATAGCATTAAGATGCTTTACAAATAGACATTAGGTTCTAGGATAGTTATGCTCCCTGTAGCAGATGGAAACAAATACAGAGACTCACAGCCAGAGATTATGCAGAGAGTGAGAAACCTTGCAACACTTGGTACTAAATGTGATGACTCTGTCCTCTATCATCCCTGCTCTCCTGGCAAAAGGAATTCTGTGGATCAGGAGGCAGTTTATAAGAGACAGAGGAGTAGAAAACACTAATAATCCCAGCACCCCTAATTCAACAAAAGCCAAAGCTCTTATGAACTCACAGAGACTGGTAGCAGTTCACACAGAGCCTGCACAAATTTTGATCCAATGGAGTTCCAATGCTGAGAGTGGACACAATCCCATATCCCAACTCTGAAGCTATCTCGAGTTGATAACTACTTAGAAATGAAAATTATTATTTTCCAACAGAGTCTAATGGGATATGAACCTTTCAGCTTTGCTGTTATCAGATCATCCTTTTTAGGATATAAATACAGGTCAGTTTCTCCTATGTTGAAAACAAACACATAAAACACATCTTTGAATTCCCATCTTTCACCTATGCACTAATAACCAATTCTACTTTACATGATGAAAAATTAATATTCTTTCAATATTTAAACATTAGCTTTTGTTTCTTTAACTCATTTAAATAAACCTCTTTTTCTCTATAATTATGCCCCGCTGTTCTCTCTCTTTGTCAGTGTGTATGTGTTTGTGGCCTCTCTCTCTCTCTCTCTCTCTCTCTCTCTCTCTCTCTCTCTCTCTCT
>LOEQ01015514.1:0-15280 GCA_001685075.1 Bramus lutescens
AGAGAGAGAGAGAGAGAGAGAGAGAGAGAGAGAGAGAGAGAGAGAGAGGCCACAAACACATACACACTGACAAAGAGAGAGAACAGCGGGGCATAATTATAGAGAAAAAGAGGTTTATTTAAATGAGTTAAAGAAACAAAAGCTAATGTTTAAATATTGAAAGAATATTAATTTTTCATCATGTAAAGTAGAATTGGTTATTAGTGCATAGGTGAAAGATGGGAATTCAAAGATGTGTTTTATGTGTTTGTTTTCAACATAGGAGAAACTGACCTGTATTTATATCCTAAAAAGGATGATCTGATAACAGCAAAGCTGAAAGGTTCATATCCCATTAGACTCTGTTGGAAAATAATAATTTTCATTTCTAAGTAGTTATCAACTCGAGATAGCTTCAGAGTTGGGATATGGGATTGTGTCCACTCTCAGCATTGGAACTCCATTGGATCAAAATTTGTGCAGGCTCTGTGTGAACTGCTACCAGTCTCTGTGAGTTCATAAGAGCTTTGGCTTTTGTTGAATTAGGGGTGCTGGGATTATTAGTGTTTTCTACTCCTCTGTCTCTTATAAACTGCCTCCTGATCCACAGAATTCCTTTTGCCAGGAGAGCAGGGATGATAGAGGACAGAGTCATCACATTTAGTACCAAGTGTTGCAAGGTTTCTCACTCTCTGCATAATCTCTGGCTGTGAGTCTCTGTATTTGTTTCCATCTGCTACAGGGAGCATAACTATCCTAGAACCTAATGTCTATTTGTAAAGCATCTTAATGCTATTAATAGAAATGCTCTGATATGAAGTATTCAAATCATTTTATTCCATATCTGATCTTTAGTATCCAATTGTTTTTTTTTCCCCTTTTGGAAATGACTTCAACATGTCTTTACCAAAACATCTTTAAAACTCTTATGGTTTGAATATGAAGTATACCCTAAAAACCTCCTGTAGGGAGGAAGGTATGGTCAGGTAGTGGAAATAACTATTGTAGTCTTAGAAAATATTCACATTGTAAGTACATGGAGAAAGTAGAACTGTAGAACCATTGTTTAAGACAATACATGGTCTCTGGGTCTTTATCATCTCCCTGACTTATGTCCAGTACTAGGTAAAGCTTCCTGTCTACAAGCTTCTGCCTCTGCAATTCTCTGCTTACCACGAACCAACAATAAATGGAGCCAAGGACTGTGGACAAATATCTTTGGAATTCATTAGCTAAAGTGAATATATCCTCCTCTAAGTTGTTCTTATATTCTAATTTGGTCACAGTGATGCAAAAATATGATATGAAGGCCAAGCACTGGAAGAGTCTGAACAAATACAATAACAATTACTCAAGGTACATGATACTGTGTAGAAAATTCAGAGAAGTTTTATAATAATAGTAATAATAGTTATTATTAGAAATTATTATGTGATATGCAATGCTTTAATAGTAATTATTTTATTCTGGATATAATAGCAGTTTAGTGTATAAAAGTTAACTTTTCATGTTTTGGCTATTTTTAAGATTTTGGTATGATTAAGACTATGATAAAGTCTTTTTATCATATCTGATCTTAAACCTTTGACTATTTCATAAGTCTGATTTCCTCTGTACGTTTAACCTTGCCTTTGTTGCACTCCTGTATAGACTCCAGGTTTTGTACCATAAAACAATAGGAAGCAGGTGCCATATATCGAACTATGGAAATTCTTCCAAACACTATTCAGGTCTCATGAAAATTCAAAACTTACCATTACTACGTTCACACCATCTCTTATGTCCCTACATGTTTTGTGAAAGGTTTAAATTTTAATTTAATCTCATAATTGGGTACTGGCTGGTTTTGTGTGTTAACTTGACACAGGCTAGAGTCATCAGAGAGGAAGGAGCCTCAGTTGAGGAAATGCCTCCATGAGATCCCGCTGTAAGGCATTTTTTTCATTTAGTGATGGATGGGACAGGGTGCAATCACTGGACTTGTGGTCCTGGGTTCTATAAAAAAGCAGGCTGAACAGGACATGTGAGTGAGCATTTCTCCTCCGTAGCCTGTGAATCAGGTTCTGCCTCTGATTTCCTCTCCTGTTTGAATTCCTGTCCTGACTTCCTTCAGTGATGAACAGCAATGCTGAAGTTTAAGCCCAATAATCCCTTTCCTCCCCCAACTTGCTTTTTGGTCGTGGTATTTTGTTATAACAAAGGAAACCCTAACTAAGAGAATTGGTAATTATTTTCTTTCATAAAAAATTCTCTATAACTTTTGACAACTGTATCTTTTATCAAATGGCTTTTCCTTCATGATGTACTTCACAAACTTGTTGGCTAATATTCATTACAAAGGCAACTGAATTATTAAGCATGTTGTTTACACCCATCTGAGATATCTTTAGTGCACTTCCAGAGAAATGTAACTCAGGTGGGAAAACTTATTCTGAAGGTAAGTGACACCATCCTATAAGCTGTGGTCTAGAACTAAATAAAAAGTTGGAAAAATGATCCAGTTAAACACCAACATAGGTCTCTATTCGCTGTGTGTGGTACAGTATGACAACTTGCCTCATGCTTCTTACATCACAAACTTTGGAGCCATTTTCATTCAAACTACCAAATCACAGTATCATGAGAAGCTTTCAAATAAGCATTGAATATTAAACACTTTTGAGAGACAATGCTGTCAGTTTATTGTGTATTCCCATTATTTATGGGGCTATATAGGGAAATTTTGATTTATTTATTTTTATTATTTACATATACGTACCTAAACACACACAGGCATTCATGCATACACACATGTGGCATATTGCTAAACAGGAATGGGGGGACAGCTCTTCAAAGGTATAGACTCCGATAAGAACAAGAAGCATGAGGGGTTACTCACAGAGGAAAAGCTAAGGAACCACTGCAGTAAGTGTCTTCAAAGGCACAAACTCAACGGGCCTTCAGAAGCCTTGTCTCTGACTATTACTTCATTTCCATTTCTTTTGTTTGTTTTGTTCTATTTTTTTGTTGGATCACTTTTACCTTATGAAATCATTTAATCATTTGATTAGGAAGAGGCTGGTAATTATTTTCCCTAAGAGAATTCATATTTTACATTTTTGGCACTCATGCCAGCCATATAATCATCTGGGTAATTTAACTTTTAAAAAGTTGCAAGTTATTTGTCTGTAAATGAATAACAATTCACTGCATTCATTGCATCATTAGGAATTTTAACGCATATTTATTATTACAATCTGTAGTCCCTCATGCTTTATTTAAGTTCATTAGAGATAATGGGCAAATTGATACACAGGACACTGTCTTATATTCTCATCTCTCTGTATCCTGGCATAGTGGAAATATAATAAGGTTGTAATCAGATAAGTATTATGGAAAACATTGCCCTTTGTTTAAGATTTAGAGGTCCCTTCCAGCTTCCTCTCTGCATTGAAATTCAGAACTGCATTATATAGTGCTTTGTAAAAGAACTATCCAAACCGTGCTATAATAACGAAACATAGTTGTTTTATATTTGAAAAAATCATTAAAATATGCATCCATTTTGATTATTTCCATCAAATATTATATGATATCATTAATATTTGCATTTGTCTACCAATCATCTAACAATTTACAAAATTCATTTCATTGAACAGTTCAAAATCAGAGAAAATTACAATAGATTTGAAATAACCAAATATAATATAATATGAATTAAAATAATGACTTCATATAAAAATAACAATAAGGGTAAAATCAAAGTTAAAGACATACTAACATTAAGTGGACTGTAAACTACCAGAGTCCTCAAAAAGAATATAGTCTAAAAGAGAGAAAATGAGTATATCAGAATACATATTTTTGAGACAGATCGTAAGTGTCACAAGCTATCTTCAAACCTTTTCCATGTCTGCAGGGCAGTGCTTACAAATGTAAGCCATTAAACCATAAACAATTTATACAATAAAAGAATGAAACCCAATGTCTTCCATGAGCTAAGCATGTACTCTTCCAATTGATTCACATGCCCAGTCACAGAGAAGTTTTAGCTTTATTAGCCACCATATACAGATTTGCATAACTGAAGCTAAGTAATGTAGCTCAGTTGGAATACTGTTTGCACAAGTCTTTGGGTTCAGTTCTAACACTGTATATAAAGAATAAACAATGCTAAATGAATGCATGATTATGTTTTTGATTTACTTTCTGGAATATAGATTCAAATGATTTAGAAAAATTGTCATAAAACAATTCTTCACCATATTTCCAAGAAAATCTTGGACTGTATCCATGTGACCTATTAGAAGACCAGTATGTGTTTTTTCTATGTATATTTTTATTCCATTACTATAAAATTTATCAATATAAGGCATGAAGAGAAACCTAGATATCAACAGATTGTGGCTAGCTCAGTTTCAAAGGATACATGTACATCTTGGCCCCTCATCTATAGGTCACAGAACATTGAAGAAGAAGACTGTAAATCAGAATATTGTGAAACAGTCAGTCCTAGAAATGACTGCATAAACCCGACAGGACCAATAGCAATATCAATGGACACGTAATTTTGTCTGGTTCCAGCTCTAGAGAAAGAACTACAGTCAATTAATGAATTCTGGGAGAAGGATAATTAGGATTTTCCAGTCATCAGCCATCTTGATTATTGTCCAATCAGAGAGATCATTGTGGAAAACATATACACGAAGACAACAACATTGGGCTCAGAGGATTGTATTAAGTTAGGACTACCTGAGGTATACCTGCCTTGCTATAGGTCCAAAGCAGTTTCTTTATTCATTAATGGTAATCACAGCACACAGAGGGGGATTCCCACATCAAACTAGCTTACATACTGAATGGAGCAACAATTCCAACCAAAGAAATTCAAACTTAAATAACATGTGTACAAAAACATGGCCTGAAAGATATCTCAAAGGGTTAAGGTGTTTGCCTCAGGTTCACTCCCAGTGGCTCACATTGTAAAAAAGAGAATTTTCTAAAGTTATTATTTGTCTACTACACAGAGAACACAAACACCCCAAAACATAAGTCTACCTGCACACACATAGTGTGTGTGTATGTGTGTGTGTGTGTGTGTGCGTGTGTGTTCATGTGCCCATGTGACTGGGCATGCATGCCCATGAGTGCAGGTACCTGAATATGCCAGTAGCATGGAATCTTCCTGGAGCTGAGTTACAGAAAACTGTGAGCTTCTCAGTGTGATTGCTTGAAATTGAACTCAGGTCTTCTCCAGGTTTCCCGGATGCTGATTCACTGCTGCAGTCCAGCTATCAATAATTTCTGAAAAGCCTCTTCTTTTGTTCGCTGCTGCCATTATGAAAGTGTTAATGCAATGGTTATTCATTTGAAGCTTGTTCTGTGTGTTGTAAGATGTTCAGGAGCTCACATGACATCTCTCTAGAAGAAGTTAAGATCTCCGGTATGCAAATCAGTGAGTTTTTTGATATGACCGTATCATCTGGTTACTTGCCTCTGTGGAGAACTTATACATGAAGGGTATACTAAATGAAATAAAGAGGTTAATTCTGCAGGAAGAGAAAATAAGACTCATTAGCAGCTCATTAGAGCTTGTTACATGGAGAACTTATGTACAAGGAAATACCAAAAGCCCTCAGTAGGTGCAGCTCCAGAATAAATACTAAAACCATATTTCTATATTACATTAAAATACAGGAGAGACCATTCAATGAGAATACTATTTCCCTATAACTAAGGAAATGTGTGGAATGCGAGTGTCTGGTAACACCATATAAAAGAAACACATAGAAATACAATGTTCGAGAATACCCTTGCTTTACACAAGGATGGTTTCTCTAAGTTCATGGCAAGATAGGATTGTTTCTTTTATTATCACCTACCTCTTTCCACTTTCATAAAAGACAGAGAACATGCTGTGTTCCAGGCCTGACTTAGGTCACTTAGCATAATGCTTTCCAGGTCCATGAATACTGCAAATGACAGGATTCCATATGTTTTGTGGGTGGATTATATTACATTCTGTATGAGTGACATATGTTTTTATGCACTCATCCATCAGCCAGAGGCTAGGAATAGCATAAGGGCATAGAAAGCAAAAGACTAAAAGCAACAAAATACCATCAGATGGAGGTGGTTAGTTTTAACAGTCTATATTATAACTGAGCCGATAGAATTTATTTGTAGTATAATTTTTATAACTAGCTGAGCAGTGTTTGAAAGTTGAGGTAGGGCAATGTTATTCCCCTTGTATTAAGGCTAAACAAGGAAACCAAGTAAAAGGAATAGGCTTCCAATAGTCAGTCAAAGTGTTAAGGACAGCCCCTACTCTCTCTGCTAGTAGTGCCTCAAGTAGACCAAGCTACACAACTGTCACACCTAAGTAGAGGACTTAGTATGGTCCCATGCAGGCTTCCTGGCTATCAGTCCAGCCCATCTACCTAGAAAAGAACTAAAGAAGATTGGGAAAAGCCAAAATAATGATGCCTAATGATATTCTGCTATACTCATAGATTGGTGAGTATCCCAATTGTCACCAGTGAGCTTTCATCTGGTATCTGATGGAAATAAATGCAAATATCAAGAGCCAAGCATTTGTTGTTCATGGAATCCTGATGAACAAAGGAAGAAAGAATGTATGAGCTGGGGGGATCAAAGATCTTACAAGGGAACATACATAAAATAATAACCTGGGCTCATAGAAGCTCACAGAGATTAATTACACGCTTGAAAAATTACATTCACTCTCAGATACTTGACTTTATCTTTTCCTCCCAGTCTATTGGTCATTATACCTTATTTTAATTTTAGTTGTGGGGTATATATAGTTGAAGATCATATAATACATACTTAAATATGCATTTTTAAATAATACTTATAGCTATAGAAATATTAATATGATTTAAAGCTTTGTTTTCACGTTTTGGTTGAAAATCCCTTATTGTATTATTTTATCCATATGACTCAGTCTGAAAATTCATTATTTTTATCTGTCATTTGAAAAGACGTTTCTTTGCTCATTACAAAATTTGCTATAATTTTTGAAAATAATTCACTACAAAATCATAGTTATTTCTGAACTCTCACATCTATTCAATTAATCTCCATATGTAGCTTTGTTTCAATATTTCATGAATTCAATATCATTAAAACTTTGATAACACATATTAAAAGTTCCAGCTGTGTGATGTGATTTTTCTTTACTATTTTGACTATCATTGTTTCTTTCTCTTTTCAATATTAATATTAGATTTTATATACTTATGAAAAACTATGTGGAAAGAATTTAATAAGAACTTTGGAAATTTTTACTTGAAGTTTGTAGATATATTGATAAATTATGGTTCTAAAAGCATCATTTTCTGAACTTCAATTGAGAATCTTTTATTATTTAAATATTTATTGAGTTTTGTAAATAAAATTTTCAATTCTTCAGAATAGAAGAAAATTACATTTTTTAAAAAAATGTATTACACTGATGGTGATGGTGAATGTCTTTATTCTCAATACTCTGGAGGCAGAAGCAGGGGGATCTCTATGACTTTGATGCCAGCCTGGTCTACAGTGCAAATTCTAGGACACCTTGGGCAGTTACAAATAAAATCCTTGTCTCAAAAATAAAAACAAAACAATAAAACAAAACACATTCTTCAATGATACAACACACAGATAAAATATGATTGCTGATATATAGAGATATGTATACTACATATCTACTAAATTATACTTATTGCTTCATTGAAATAATACTAAAAGTATTCAAAAGAACCTTATCATATGCCATTAAAATTAATTTTTATTTCATTATGATAGTTAAAACATAATGAGGGCATACCATAATGTTACCAGCTGTAAAAGCTGATAATGCCAATAACGTGCCATTTTAAGATGAAAAATAAAACATTTAATATTTCAGTGAGGCAATATCAATTAGAAATCACTCTAGTACAGAGAAATAAAGACCTAATTTGCTTTATTATGTTGGCAATTAAAGAGTTTTGCCTCTATGTAAGTTGTCAAATTTGATAAGTTTCTAAAGTTAATGGAATAAGAAGGAAAAGGATCTGCATATGTAGTAATTGGTTGTATTTTTTTCCATTTGTCTTGGGCTTTGGTCTTTTATAAAATAAAATCCCCTTGAGACAAACTCCTTCATTCATTTCTTCAGGGAAATATTCCAAACTTACATGCTTTAATAAGAAACATTGTTGAACAAACTGTTCTATCACAAAAATGCTTCTATCTAAACTATTAAGCAATGCATAAAGAGACAAATACCCTATGAGGCCTTTTGTAATAGAATGCAAAGTAAACTTTATTGAAATAGATATTAGAATAAAGATCACCAGAGTTGTGGTTGGGATTATTATAAGTTGATTATTGACAATGTTCAGGGGAACCGGAGCAAAGGGTACTCAAATTTTAGTTACAAAGAGTAACATGAGGGTATACATAGTAGAACTTTCTAAGCACTGCTAGTAATATACTCATGAAAATGCTGAGACTGTGCATAAATGCTTATCACCACAAAATGATGATTTGAGATTTTAATTAGGTAAATATAGCATTGTCTGGATGAATGTCAATTTCAAGACGTTATTTTGCACACAGTAGATATATCACACTGCAAATAAAAATAATTTAAATTTTTAAGTATAAAAATCAAAGTTTGACCACAGCATAATAATACATGAATAAGAATTTAATTTGTCATGCATGTGATTGTATTTGCCTAAAATTGCAAATCATTTTAATAAGAAAACTGATGTGGGAGTCCCCACTGTGTGCTGTGATTACCATTAATGAATAAGGAAGCTACCTTGCCCTGTTGATAGGGCAGAACTTAGGTAGGTGGGGAAGATGGAACTGAATGCTGGGAGAAGGAAGGCAGAGGGGGAGACGCCATGGAGCCTTTGAAGATAGATGTGCTGAAAGTTTGTTGATATGCCACGACCTCGTGGTGATATACAGATGTATAGAAATGGGTTAAGAGTTATCCAATAAGAAGTTAGAGCTAATGGGCCAAACAGTGATTTAACTAACACAGTCTCTTTGTGGTTATTTCAGGGCTGAGTGGCCAGGAACTAAGTAGCTGCCTCCTCCAACATAGAACAATACATAAAATAACATGTTTGACTGGGTCAGGAGTCTTATGAGGAGTAGACAACTTCAGAGAATATGCTGATAGTTCAGCTGAAATTTAAAAAAAAAATCCTGAAAAGATAAAAAGTTGATATACTGTGAAGAGTCCAGACTTTCAAGGAAAAGCCAGAAGGTCACAGTGGGATAAATAAATAGAAATAGAAAATGCAAGACTTTGCTGCAACAATCAGGAATAAATTACAGCAAAGTCATTTAGAGCTCTAAAGGATACAAGATGGAACCCACACCAGACATTATGTAGAGTGAGAGACCTTGGAACACTCAGTCCTAAATGGGATGTTTCGACCAATTCCTTCCCCTCAGAACTCAGGGAACCCTGTGTAAGGAGATGTAGAAAGAGTGCTGGATTCAGAGGGGATGGAGGCACCAAGAAAACAAAGTCTTCTAAATCAACATGTTCAGAGCTCACATAAACTCACAGAGACTAAGGCAGCATGCACAGATCCTGCACGTGTATCCACTAGGTCCTTTGCACATGCATCATGACTTCCAGCTCACTATGTTTAAGAGATCCTTGAGTGTGCAAATGAATGGGCTTCTGTTTGTTTTGCTTTCTTTTGGGTTCTTTTCCTGGTGTTTTGTCCCAATCTGATGTGTTAGTTTTTGTTTTATCATATTACATTTTAGTACAATTCTTTTAAAAAGACACTCTATCAAATACATTTCCATTAGTATTGATGTCATAAGCTTTTAAATATATATTTGTTGCCAGACTCTCACTTTGATTATTACTGTTACCTACATAAATACATACATACGTCTGCAGTGGCTATCAACTTAAAAGTCATCGGTGGCATGAGGACTGTTGGAGAAAAGATGCCTGTTCTTCCAAATTATTAATTATTTTGGGTTTTATGAGAATATTATTAGACAATGGATTTCTAAGAGTAAAAATATAGTAATTTAGTAATGTTTCCCTGCTCGTATTTATTTTTAAGGATAATAGATTCTGTCCTCAACTCTGAGATACTATTTTATGATTTTGTGCATTATTTCATAATTATATTTTTCAATGTTTTATAAAATGTTTTTGCTTTTTTAAAAAAATGGCTTCTCCGACATTGCTAAGAATCATTACATTGCAAAGATTGAGAAAATGAGGACAAAACCAGTTCAGCAACATTTGGAGACACAAAATTCTATGTTTTTGAGTTTCCAATCCAATTTCTTTCTTTAAAGATTTAAAGCTCTTGTCATACAAGTCTTCCACTTGTTTGGTTAGAGTTACTCCAAGGTATTTTATGCTACTTGTGGCTATTGTGAATGGTGATGTTTCTCTAATTTCTTTCCCAGCCTTTTTATCATCTGTGTACAGGAAGGCTACTGATTTTTTGAGTTAATCTTGTATCCTGCTACATTACTGAGGTGTTTAATGAGTTAGCATCTTAAACCACTGGCAGGGAAAGGACTAGGGCAATTCAAGAAGGAATCGTTAGGCCACTCTTCCTTGCTTCCTCATATGTTGTTGAAATGCCATGACAGTGTTTCATGTGACTGCATAAAGCATAATGACTTATTCTGACAGTTGAAACAGAGAGGATCAAGGCACCATATTGTCATATGGCAACTACTGAAGAAGGTGATTATAATGAAATCTTCTAACTGTGTGTAAACTCCAGGGATGTATGTAGTGTAAAATATGCCTTTGCTCCACACAGGTGTCTGTGCTTTCCTGGTACAAGAATTTATACCAGGATTTTTCATTTGGGCTGCTCTGCTAAGAAAGCCACATTCAATTCCCAGGTACACTGGTCTAATCACAATCACCTGTGACTCCTGTTTCAGAATATGAGGCACTATCTTCTGGACTCCATTGGAACCTACAACTGCTTTTGCACATAGACACACAGATACATATCGTGTACATATAAATATAAACTAAATTTTTAAAAATAAAAGCTGGATATACTATCATATATCACTATAAATATAATAACAACAAAGGCTGTTTATATTATTCTCAGATTGTATTAATAGCATTTATGTTGTCTTTAATTCAGTTAAGTCCTGGTAATTTCACCTTAACATTTTATGCCAAAAGAGGAAAATCAGAGAATTCATTAAAGTCAGTTGGAAGCTATACCAAGTGTGTTGGCAATGTGCTGCAAACATCATGTAAAACATGCTTTTACTATTCCTCATAAAAGAAGCTATCAATTTGTTTTAATTTAAATTTCTAAAATTAATTTCTAAATTTTAATGATTGTACTATGCCATCCTGAGAAATAATAATCACCTGTCCAACTACAATGGCAAAGGACCCTATTATATTCAGCTGCTGCCTTGCACTTTGCTTCCTATATTCCTATTCAGTTGAACGATATTATTAAGTTCTGAAGTTGATTATATGGGTTCTTTGAGAGCAGGGGCTGGGAACATTTCAGACAGCTAAAAATAAGGTTCTCTTTAGCTCCAAGTGAACCACTTACACCTCTTCTCCCCTCTGACAAATATTCTTTGAGCGTAAAAGTGCTCACCTTTAAATATACTTTGGAAATTAAGAAGTAGCTTGGTGGCAGTTGACACTTTCAGATACTACTTTTAATGGAACGTTTTAATATTGTGCCTTCCCACTCACAAAATCAAATTTACTTGAAGCATCTTCAATCATTATGATGAGTGGAGGAACAGAGCTTTCTTCTCTTTGTTTTTATGGTATAAGCTAAAACAATTTTAAGTATGAAAAACAGTGTCTTCTGACTGCTAGTAATATGAAGAAAATTTTATGGGTTCTCATTCTTTTAAATTTAGTTTTTAAGAATTTTGTATGTGACTTCTGTCATTTTTACCCATCTTTACCCCATCTGATGTCTCCCATTTCTCCAAACTCCCTCATAAATAAGCTGTTTTAAATATAATAAATGCACTCCAAACTTAAAGGCGATGGTTCTTTAAAGTAAACATTGGTAATAACTAAATGTATTATTGTATTTTTGTTCATTGTGTATAAATTCAATATGCTATTTAAATACTGCTACAAAATTAGTATGTAGTAAATGAACTCCCTATAAAAAGCAAGTTTTTCTTTTCTTCACAATTCACTGTTTTGTGTAATTCCTGAGTGTGAGTCTGTTTTGTATCCCTTCTCGTTCACTCTTTTCCTTCCACTTCTTGGTTTCCTCAAATTCGAATGTGTTAGTTTGTTTACTTACTAAATTTTATTTTATAACTTTCCCTTGTAGGCCAATTTGTATTTAATAAGAGACAGAAAAGGAGTTGAGTCTAGATGAGAAGGGAGACGGGGAAGAAATGGATGGAAGAAGCAGAAGGAAGATAAAATGTAATCAGGATATACTTTGTCATATTTTCCCTAGTGTTAGTCACATAGTTCTGATGAAGTTGCCTTGAAACTACTTCTGGATCTTCTGGCTTACAAGTTACTCTGATCGTATTTCTGCTAATGTGTCACCTAACATGATTTCAGACCTAAGAAGCTTTGGTCACATGGTTCACATTTACCACTTTTCACCCTTATTATTTTTAACGTGTTACTTCCTACTTCCTAGTCTGTAACCCAGATTCCAAAGAAACTTTGCTCAAAATGTCGTTCACTCCCTGGGATAATTGTACTGTCCAGGGTCCTTTGATGCTCATCAATCCACTTCAAGTCAAATACCCTTTGCCATCCTTTTCCAGCCCAGGTCCTGTTCCTCTAGTCCCTGTTTACTCTGTCTAAGCACAATTTCTGAGTTTGTATATGACATAAAAAAAAGATTTCAGAAAGATGGCAGATTCTTACCTCTAGAAAGTAATGAAAATACAATTTATGTGAAAAAGGAGGCAAGGAGTCAACCCCTGGATGGCCTAACAGGCAGAATGAAAATGGATCCTGAGTATCTTCAGCTTAGAGCAGAGTCAAAGAGGATCAAGAGGAGTTATTAAGAAAGGAGGCATGAGAGAAAACTCCTGATGATTCTGTGCCCTTTTGAGCTATGCTAAAAAGAAAAAGAGAAATTCCCAATATGTGATTCTGGAGAAGCACCAGGACCAAGGAATTGCTGGTTAACAATTTTAGGCTCGATTAGTCTGAAAAAGCATGGCTGATCATGACTTATGGTAATTTACAAGGTATCAAATGGTTTGGTTCCCAAATTAGTGACATATACTAATATAAAATCTAAGTAGCTAAATGAAGTAGCTAAACTGTATGAAATGTAAATAAATAAAGCAAACTCAATTACCTACAGAGAAAGATTAAAATGAATGGGGAACTTGATGTAAGGAAGACAAACTTCTATCTGCTTCATGTTTGCCTGGGGCATTCTTGATTATCTACTTGTGTAATACAAAGAAATATGAGCTGCAGCATGGGAGCTCAGCTTCCTGGATAGCTGTGTGCAGACTATGCTTATTAAAGAGCAAGGTGGTAAATATCATTGTTCCTTTCCAAGAAGCAAGAAATTCTCATTATACAGAAAAATGTGATTTGGCTATTGCATTCCCCCGAGACCCATGCAAACTATTTTTATTCATTAAAAATAAATTTGGTCATCGTTTCTAGGAAGATCGCTTCTCATTTTAAAACTGAAACACTTCCTTGATGGAGCTATGATTTAAATCCACGCTTACATGTATCAGCCATTACCTTTATTAAACAAACCGTTTTACATGTTTCACTAGTGACACTAAGAAGCTCATGTTGTAATTCGATACAGACAAAAATCTTAAGCAGTTGATGTAATGCCTCCCCAATGTAGGTCCTACAACTTGTAAGCTGAAACATAGTAGTTAAGAGGCTCCTCTGATATTTTAACAAGATTACACGAGAAAAGGCAGGAGTTATGGCACATATCCTATGGCTTAAGAATAATCATTGAAATAAACAATATACAAACATAACATGATGACCTGAGAGATCCTTTTAATTCCATTAGCTAAAGATTCCAAGACAGTCATATTAATGACTGAATGAGTTTTCTCTGCAATCATAATTTAAAATTTTGCCATGAGAATCTATATTATGTGTTACAGGAATTCTTTAAGTAGTATTTTCATGCTTAAAAACCCTTTATTTTACTTGAATGTGTCACAGAAAATAAACCACTCTGAAGGAGGACCATAAGAAGTTGAGAGAAGTAGGGAATATGAAAACTACATTGCAAAATCAAACCCTGGTTATTCTAATGATAAATCTATTTCAATGAAAATAAAACAATGCTTATGGTATTATTGTCTATAATTCTGACAAATTGCTCATATTTTAGGAGATGTCTTTGTGAAATATGACTCATTGTGTCTATGAATACTGGAAAGTACATGTAGTGTGTTTGTGTAATGTGTCTGTGTTTCAGTGTGTGTGTGTATGCTCGTGTGGTGTGTTTTTAACCTCACCCTAGAAATCTAATAAAAGCTTTACATCTTATTTTTTAATCTAGTTTAATAACTAGCAAAATATTATATTCAAAGAAAGAACTGATAAGATCTGAATGTGCAGCTTCAACATAACCCTTGTTATTGGGACATAAGGATGCCTGTGTCTATGTGGTTGATTGCTCTACCAAAAACTTTCTGTCATATAACATGACTAAAGATAAGTTTTTCCATTAGAAAATCTGTTGGTTTGCTTCCAAAACTAAATTTTCCACTGCTGTATTTACTTTCTAAAGCTGCATGACCAATTAGCATAGATGAAGGAAGTCAAACTAGGAATTTATTTTACCACAGTTCTACAGAATTCAGAAATGGTATCACACAATACATCCCATTTATAGGTGACTTTGTGGGGTTTGTTGTTTCTTGGTGTCCCTTAGCCTATATCCACCACTCATACTGTCTTTTTAGCATGGTTGGTCTAAGATTGCATGCTCTCTATATATTCATGTAAATGAAAAATTCATTTTATCTTCTAGAAGCAAGTTAGCTTCCTTTACATCTTAAATATCTCATTGTAGATAGTTTTCCTGTCTTAGCAGCTGCTTCCAAAGTATCATACTGAGATTATAAATGCACAACCAATAGCTCAGGCTTATTACTATAGCTCTTATAACTTAAATTAACCCATTTCTATTAATTTAAAATCTGCCACTTGGCTCATGGCTTTACCTGTCCTCCTGCATGTCTTGCTCCCTCTGCATCTCCTGTTGACGTCTGACTCTGCCCTTTCTCTTCCCAGAATTATTCTAATCTGGCTATTGTGTTCATTCTCTTCATGCCCAACTAT
>LOEQ01015515.1:0-11129 GCA_001685075.1 Bramus lutescens
GTTTTGATTCTACTTCACGTACTGGCTGTGTGGGAGCCTAGTCTGTTTGGATGCCAACCTTCCTAGACCTGGATGGAAGGGAAGGACCTTGGACTTCCCATAGGGCAGGGAGCCTTACTGCTCTTTGTAGTAGAGAGGGCAGGGGAGGAGGAAGGGGGCAGGGGAAGGAAATGGGAGGAGGGTGAAATTTTTAATAAAAAAAAGAAAAAAAGAAAGACAGTGTAGCAGGGCTTCCCACTGAGTTACCCCAATGGGAGGGTTGTTTATTAATTTTATTCTTTTCCAGAAAACAAAAAAGATTTTTTTGTTGTTGAATTTAAAAATCAGAATATGTTGAAAAGTTATGATAGGTTAATGGATAAGGTATCTCTCCAGGAAGGCAATAAGCATGCCATTATATTATGTCCAAGGATGAGACATTAGCATTATTGGAAAATTTCATGCCTTGAAATCATCAATGAGGACATTAGAAAGGAACACTAAACAGGAGATTCAGATTTTATTAAAGGCAGTGTTAAAGACAATTGAAAAGATTAAGGAAATTATAGAACCCGATGATCAGGAACGAAAAGTAAAAGGACAAGTAATAGCATAAGGTAGGCAACAAATACACATGGCTACCTATAGGCATGATTGATCTAAAAGAAATTAACCAAGCAATAGTATCTTATGGCCTAAATTCACCATTTGTTGGGGAAATTGTGAAAAGGTGGGCTTCAAGCAATAAGGCTACTCCACACAATTGGCTTCAATTAACCTCAGTAGTCCTAGAAAATGGACCCCCACTGCTATGTAAATGCTATTGGTGAGAAGAGGCAAAAATTTTAGAATAAAAGGGAAACGTAAAAGGATTTGAGACTTCCCAATATAAAGTCATGGCCAGGACAACTACTCTGATCCTCAGGACCTGGCTCTCTGTGATGAACACACCTTGTCCCTATGTAACACATCAAATTTAAATTCTTGGCCCAAGATTCAGGAACTAGGAAAGAGAAATGAATCATATATCAGAATTAAACAGGGCCAGAGAGAAACTTTAATGACTTTTTACAAAGTCAACTAAGGCTGTGCATGTAGTAGTAAGTGACCCAGAAGCTAGATATGTACTTATTGAATCTCTGGCTTTTGAAAATGCAAGCTTAGAATGAAAAAAGATATTTGAAGCTTTTAAAGGTTAGATCAGCAACAATAAAAGAATGGACCCTGAATACAATGAATGGTTAGACATTTGATTATAATACTGAGACTTGGGTAGTAGAAGCAATTTCCAAAGGTATGAGGAAAATTTCAAATGTTAAATGTTTTTAATGTAGTAGAATAAGACATCAGAAAAGGGATTGTAGAGGGAATTCCTAGGAATCATGTCTCCTCTGGGAATGACAAGAATAGGTGGTCTCATAGAATATGTAGGAGGTATGGTAAAGGCAGGCATTGGACCAGTGAATTAGATCGACAAAAGACAGACAAGTCAACCCAATACCACAAGGAAACTCCTGGAGGGGAACATCTCACAGGCCCCTATGTCAAATGTGGTCAGGTCATTCCAAGTCACTTTAGAGAACCAGTCTCACCAAGAAAATTAAAAAGTCCAGTGCCTACTGTAAAAAAAAAAACATACTGTTCTCAATGATGGAAAAGACATGAAAGATGAATCAAAAACCCCAGTAGGAAATACGAAATGTATATTTTGGCAGATGTCTACAAATGAACAAAGACCAAAGCTAAGAGTGCATATAAATAACATTGTAATTGAGGGATTACTAAACACTACTACAGACATGAGTATCATTACTCCAGAATCTTGGCATGCAATTTGGCCTCTTCAAGAGGCAGATGCTCAATTCCTAGGAACTGGAACCCTATCTCAAGTGAAACAAAGCATGAAGTGGGTTGACTGCACAGGGTCAGAAGGACAGAAAGGAAGGCTGAGGCCATATGTACCTAATATTGCAGTGATTTTAAAGGGTTTAGACCTTTTACAGCAAAGAAATAACCAAATTAACATTCCTGCAGTCCAAAAAAATTTATATTTCTGGGAAGGATATTATAAGTTATTATAAACAAAGGTCACCAACCATTCAGGCTGTACAAAAACACAAAGCAACTAGCAAACCTTCAGGGGTACTGATGGATCTGTCTTTAAATGGTTAACTGAGAAACAAATATGGGTTAAACAATGACAATTAACAGAAGACAAACTGCAGGCTTTAGAATAACTGGTATAGGAGCAACTAGATACTCAAAATATTGAAGAATTGACCAGGCCTTTGAAATCTGTATTTGTTGTTAGAAAAAAAATCTGTAAAATAGAGAAAGGTGACAGATCTAAGAGCTATCAAGAAGGTAATTTAATCTTTGGGCCTTCTACAATCTGGAATTCATCTGCTTTCTCTATTATTAAAAGGATGACCTCTTCTAGCTACTGATTTAAAAGATGTTTTCTTTACTATACCCTTACAAGAAAAGGATAGGATAGAGAAAAATGTGCCTTCCCAGTGAGTACTTATAATAATTCTCAGCCTATTAAGAGATACCAATCCTGCCACAGGAAATGCTCAATAGCCCCACCCTTTGCCAATACTCTGTAACTCAGTCAATGGAAATAATGTGTAAACAATTTCCTAAATCTATAATTTATCATTACATGGATGACATTTTGTTATCTGATTCTAATGCAGATGCTTTAGAAAGAATGCTTGAAAAAGTAAAGAAAATTTTGCCTTAATGGGGATTAAAAATTGCTCCTGATAAAATACAGCGAGAACATTCATTCAATTACTTGGGTTATAAAATAGGTTTACAGAAAATTAGAACACAAAGGGCACAAACTGTGGGCTCTTAATGGCTTTGAAAGATTGTTAGCAGATAGTTCCAGTATACCACCAAGTGTTTGTATAGCACCTGACCTAATAATTCATTTAAACAAAATCTTAGGTGGTGACAAAAACTTCAGTAGTCCCAGGGAATTAACAACTGAAGCTAAGAAAGAATTAACTGTCATTGAAGAGAAATTACAGGAGGCACCTGTGGATGGGCTAACCCAAATCTTAATTGCATTCTAGTCATATTGCATTCATAATGTCCTCTACAGAAATTTTAATGCAGAGGGAAGATATTATCTTATAATAAACCTTTTACCACGTAAATCAAGTGAAAAATTAAAAACTTATATGAATAAAGTCTCTAAATTAATAATAAAAGGAAAATTGAGAGTTCTCAACTGCAGGAATAGACCCAGCACAGATTATAGTGCTATTTCCTACTGATGAAAATAAAAAATTATGGGAAGACAATGAATCTCAAGAGCTTGTGTTAATTTTTTATGAGAGATTAATAGCAATTATCCCAAAAATGTTAGACTTAGCCATATAAAGAGAACTACTTGGATTCTTCCCTGAGTTATACATGACACAGCAATAACTAAGGCCTGTACATTTTATAATGATGCAAATAAATCAGGAAAGGCAGGTTACAAATCAGAAGATTTAAGTAAGGTGGAACAAAGTCCTTATAATTCTGTCCAAAAGGAAGAGTTATAAGCTATTTTCAAGGTACCTAAGGTTTTTAAAGAAACTCTCAATATAGTTACTGATTTGCAATATGTAGAGTCATCTCACATATTTGAACTGCTGAAATTATACCATATATTAAAGAATTGAATTTATTATTCATTCAGATTCAAGATATATTCATGAATAGGCTTTGTCCCATATACATAGCACACTATCCCATACAGGTCTGCCAGGTCCTCTAGCACAAGGTAACGCAGAAATGGACCATTTATTGATTGGAAGTGTGCTGAGGGCCTCAGAATTTTATAAGAAACATCACATCAAGAGCAAAGGTTTAAAGAAAGAGTTTTCTATTACATCCCAACAAGCTAAGGAGATTATAAAGAGATGTCCTACTTGCTCTTTCTATAACCAAATACCATAACCTGCAGGGAGTAACCCAAAGGGTACTCAAAGGAATGAAATCTGGCAACTACATGTGTTCCACTTTACAGAATGTGGAAAATTAAAATACATAATCACACCATTGCCAGTTATTCATGATTTCAGAGGGAAACTGCCTTGAACTCAGAAAAGGCTGATTCAGTAATCATGCATTTATTAGAAGTTATGGTCATCATGGGTATACATGCATAAATAAAGACAGATAATGATGAAGCATATGTGTCTAAGGAAATACAACAGGTTTTTACTCATTAAAATATAAAGCATATTACAGGTATGCCAAGCAATTCTACAGGTCAGGCAGTTATAAAAATATCAAATTGAACTATAGAGGATATGCTAAACAAGCAGAAAAGGATGGAAAATACCCCCAGAAATAAATTACATAATGCTTTGTTAATCTTGAATTTTCCTAATGCTAATCAGAAAGTAACAATGGCAGCAGAAAAAATATTGGGTAATACAAAAGACTTCTGAATTAAATCACCCAGTGTATTTTAAGAATGTGTTGACCTCACAATGGAAACAAGGAGATGGGCTACATTGTGGAAAGGATTTCACTCTTGTTTCCACAGGAGAAAAAAACTACAGATACTATTAATAAAGATTTAATTTGTAAAGGAGAAACCTCTTAAGATAGAGAAATGATAGCTCATCCACAGAGGTGACAATGATATAAGTGGTAAGGAAACCTCATAAGGGTTGAAGTAAGGAAGCTGCTTATCTATTTCCTGGCTGCCCAGACTCCAAGAATAACCACACAGAAACTGTATTAATTAAATCACTGCTTGGCCAAGTGTATTGCTTGGCTTAAGTGTATTGTATTGGCTTAAATGTATTGCTAACTCTTACATCGAGAATTAACCCATCTCTGTTACTTTATATTTCACCATGAGGCTCGTGGTCTACCAGCAAGGTTCCAGTGTGTCTGTCTCCCGTGGCAGCTCCATGGTTTCTCCCTCACTTCACTTCCTTTCTCCCAGTATTTAGTTTAGTTTTCCCTTCCTAGCTCTACTCTTTTACTCTATCACAGGCCAAGATTTTTTTTAATTCACCAATGGTATTCACAACGTACAGAGGGTATCCCACATCACCTCCCCTTTTCTGTTTAAATAAAAAGGAAGGTTTTAACCCTAACATGGTAAAATTACATAAAACAAGACAGGTATCAATCCAGAATTACAATTATAATATTTATATCTATTTTATCATTTATCATAACTAAGGAAAGCTATGTTAATACTATTTGTTCTTCAACTACTTCAAAGACTCCAGAGGATAGAATATTACCTAATTAAACAGGAAGTGCATTGTAAGCAACTTCTAAAACTCTAGAATTGACAAAGACACCTTGCTGCCTAGACAGTCACCCAAAGTTTTTCTGTACTGTTAGGGCATCCATCTACAGCCTACAGGCCCATGGTATGCAGCAGACTTTTCCATGAAGCAGGAAATTTCAAAGACATTTCTGCCTATATTAGCAGTTTGTCAGTCACTTTCTTCTGTGTCCTGCAGAATGTCTAGCAGACTCTTTCTATTCTTTCATGAAGCAGGA
Source organism: Bramus lutescens (assembly GCA_001685075.1). Taxonomy (NCBI): domain Eukaryota; kingdom Metazoa; phylum Chordata; class Mammalia; order Rodentia; family Cricetidae; genus Bramus; species Bramus lutescens. The sequence goes on from LOEQ01015515.1 coordinate 5,512, forward strand.
AACCCAAAGGACCAATCTCACCTTTAGGCAAGTTCAGCAGTCATTTCTCTGTGGGTCCTGCGTGTCCACATCACATAGCACACCATCAAGCAGTCCAGGCAAGAATAGTTTCTTGCCAAAATGGCTAACTAATGTGATAAGGAGCCTCTATGATGTCCCTTTTCCTCTTGAAGTAGATTGTTGCTGCCAGGAACAGATGTGTCTCACGGTCATGAAAAGTCCTAAATTCTTAAAACACTTTAAATGCCATATTCTGTAGACTTTGAAAGATTTGAAGAATCTGTATCCATCTGAAATAATTTCTGTACATCTAGAAAATCTAACTAACATGACTATAAGCTTGACTATTATAGATGAATATCTATCAACCTGTATTTCTTAATTATACATTACATTTTTAAATGAGCTGCACAATCACAATACCTTAACCAAGAACAGAAATATATATATGTATATATACAGTATAACAAAATTGACCTGAAATTTGTATCAATAGACCAAGACCTGTTGTCTGAGGTTTTCTGTCCTGCCCAGTTCCCACAATCTTAAGTCCCAAAGAAATCACACAGAGGTCTACAGTAGTTATAAACTGATTGGCCCATTAGATCAGGCTTCTTATTAACTCTTATATAGCCCATTACTCGCCCATTATTCTTATCTGTGTTAGCCATGTGGCTCAATACCTTTATTCAGTGGGACAGTCACATCTTGCTTCTTCTATGGTCAGGTCAGGACTGCTGAGGAATGGGCTTCCTTTTTTCCAGAATTTTCCTGTTCTCATTGACCCACCTCTACTTCCTGTCTGATTGTCCTGCCCATACTTCCTGCTTGGCTACTGGTCAATCAGTGTTTATTTAAAATACAATTGACAGAATACAGACCATTCTCCCCTACAATGGTCTGTATTCTGTCAATATACAAATCTCTATAGTATATTCCCCTTTAAGTATAAAGAAACATTTACAAACAATATTTGGGAATGTGGGTATAGTTCTTTCCAAACTGCTTCCTGTTTTATTGGGCAATGTATTTTTGGGGGTGTTCATGACAGCCTTTTGAGGGATCCTGGTGCATCAAACTATATTAGTCTGGAAGCAATCCACAGGTTATCACCTTCTGTGGGAAAAAAAGAAGAACCTCTTTTCCAAAGCAACATGTCTTTACTCTCAAATTCTGAAGTAAAGATAACTTTAAAGTATATATGTTGTTAACTTAGTTACTTCATAGTCAAAAAATTCAAAAAATACAATAATATGCATAATCCAGAACCTCTGTGCATATATTACCTTTACGTGGCTTGTTTTTATTCTATTGCTTCTTAATATTTATTTTTTATCTTTACTCCTTTAATCTATGACTGTCTGTACTGTCTCTTTAAAAACTGTGGCTTTTCTTTATAAACAATTTACTTCTTTTTACAACTCTCTATACTCTTTTTTCTTTTTCTCCCAAGCCTACGTACATTTTCTAAACACATTGTATCTCATTTAGAGGTCTTTTATGTCAGAATCTGTCCTATTGTGTATATGAAATCATTTTCTGTCCAGAAGCTTTTTTTAAAATGCTAAGCACCTTGGTCTCAGTGGCCCAGGGTTCTGGCTTCACCTCTCTGTCTTTAAATATGGTAGAGGTAGTTCACCTTAGGCTCTAGGACTGCCAGGTGGGAGCCTCATCACCTAAACTCTGGGTACACCGTGCAGCATATAAACCTTTTTTTTTTGTAGAAGCTAAATCTGTCATGTGGGACACTGCATGGCTTGGAAATATCTCTGTGTACGGTGGTACTAATCCACCATGCTCTCTTGCTTGTGCATGCCTAGTAGACCTGGTTGTGCTGTATGCCCAGGCAGGGAGCACTGAGATATAGGCATGGTCTCAGCTACTTTCCTCCCAACCCTGAGTGGGCACACAAGCATCCAGAGCCAAAGTGGGTGGCAGGCATCTGTAGTAATGAGGGGAGCGCGGGCCCTGCTTTTCGTCCGGCCCAGCTCCCGCACGGCTAGCTTATACCCCAAAATAACAACACACAAACTGTATTCATNAAAGGGGCCAAGGCAGTTTCTTTATTAACCAATGAAAGTAACACATAGACAGATGACCCTCCTACATCAGGCATCAACCCCCCAAAATAACCAGAGTTCATATTGGCAGCACGGACCGGGAAGCCACAGGTCAGAGACATCACACATACCCACTATTAGGAGACCACAGTATGTATACAGAAGACATAGTTACAAACCCATGCAGGTTCTGTGACTAGCCTTTTCAGTCTCTGTGAGCCTCTATGAGACCTGCTTAGTTGATTATGTGGTCTGTATCCTCCTGTTGCCTTTGATCACTATGGCTCCTATAATCATTCCTCCCCTCTTCCTCGGGGTCCACCGAGCTTCACCAAATGTTTGATTGTGGATCTCAGTATCTGTTCCCATCATCTCCATTTACTCCATCATGCCGACTGGAGTAGGTACCAGTCTGTGAGGACAGCAGAATTTCATTAGGTCTCACTTCACTGACCTTTTGTATGTGTGACACTGAGGACTCTGCACAAACAGCTGAGCAGAGCTACATGGACTAAAATGGGCTTCTTCAAACAGAAACACCACTGGAATCCACAAACTGATTTTACAATTTGTATTTGTTTTACATTTTGTTTGCTTAAAATTTTGTTTACAGAGCTGGATGTGCCTGTGGAGACAGAGGAAGACAATAGATTCTCTGGATCGCCAGTTAGAGATGGCCGAAAGGTCCCTGGTGTGCTAGGACCTGAACAGGGGTTCTCTGCAAGAGTAACAATTGCTTTTGTCAGCTAAGTCATCTCTCCAGTCCCCTCAAACTGAGTTTGGAGGAAAACCGACTTTATTTTCTTCCCTTTCTCCTGTAAGCAAACATTCATGTTTGTTTTCTCCATATGCCCTCCCTTTATTGTATGTTCTTCTCAGTCTGACACAAACAGGATACTCAAAAAACATCCTGTTGTGTGTGTTTGGGGCATTAACTAAACTGAAACCCAGTTTCCAACTCATTTGATAAAATTCAAATTAGCACTGCAACAGGGTAGAGGTTGGGTAGAGTATTCCAGACCTCCCCGGCCACAACCTGCCATTCCAACTCATTTACTACTCTGTTATCTCCTGAGATTTCCCCAACTTAACTCTAAATGTTCCACAGCCCATGGTGTACCCAGGTTTCATTGGTAACAGCACTGACAGCTACTTCTGGAAGAGACCTGTAGGTCACTACTGAACAGGTCATTAGAATTGCTTCAGGTATTTGAGAAGGGTTTCCAGAAAAGGACCCTGTGCAGAAGCTGGCGAGCTGTATGCTTCAGCCCCCAAGTGGGGGCATGAATTCAACATTGTCCTCCAGCTCGAGGTATCTATCAGACATCTTGGAAGCATGGGCTGTAATGAAATTCAGCACCTGTGTTTTCAGCAGGCCATGCTGAAATGGTCAGCCAGGAAGAGTGTGGGCAGCATTCTCCACAGAGAGGTCCCTGCAGAGGGCACTCTGGCACATGACCTTCAAACACTCCAGGCCATACTTGTCAGCAGCTGCCAGCACAGTGTCTGCCATTCTGTGGAGGTCTGGGTTCTTCCTGGTGTAAATGAACCCCATCATTGCATTGAAGATTTGCTACTCCATGTCAAGGATGTCAATGAAGTTCGTTTTGCTCTCCTCCATGTCCTGTTCAAACATAGCTGTGAAATTGAAGAACAATCTGTTAAGATGGCCTTGAGAGCCCGGAATTCCTGTCCAGCTGCCTTCAAGGAGCAGTCTGTGAAGCAGGAATTCTCTCCCACAACTCCCCTAGCTCAGCTGCCAATGTGGAGCTGGCAACCTGAACCTTTGCTTCATTTTCTGGTTAGGGATCTTGAATGAGTCTTTGACTATGCTCACCTTGCAGAAGAGGGTGAACTCATCTTCAAGGAGACTCCAATAGGCATGGGAGAAGATGAAATCTCGAGGGATGAACCTTTTGAATCTCAGGTTGTAATCTGGCAGAAAACTGAATACTCTTGGGCTCCTCACACTTTGGGTTTTCTTCTCTTTAGGTGCTTGTGATCCAGAACTAGAACTGTGCCCAAATGTGACTCTTTAAACAGCTGAGCCACACTAGGTAAACTGACAGGTAATCTGTGCTTTCCTCCTTGACCCTGTTTGAGTGTACTCTCAGACACCATTTGTCACTATCTCCTGTTGAGAAAGTCAGGCTTCTAATGCTGTCCCACATTTTTTCCAGGAAAAAAAATGGAAGTTGCTAATAGTCCACCTGTAGGATAAATTCTGGACACTATTTGTGTGTAGTCCCAGCTCTGGGCTGTCCTGCCCTCTGACATTTCTCCTGGAGGTGGTTTAAAGGTTAAACTGGATCCCAAATGAAGAACTGGGATTTGTTTTCTCTTCATCCCATGAAACTCAATAAGAAACAGGGTATAGATTTTTAGTTTATGTTTCTTATCTGTTACCTCTTCTATGTAGCAGCAACAGTATTTCTTGACATTTCACTCCAGATTTCAATATTAGTTTCACAGAAGACAGCCAAGGCTATTACTAGGGATTATTAAATCATTCATTTTTTTCTAGATTGAATCTTAGGTAACTAGTTTTGAGAATAGGCAACTAGTTTTGACAATTATACGTAACTTATAAAAGTTTGGAACATTGTATACACTCTTATCTAAAAATATTGCACTAGGGTTCTCTAGAGTAACAGAACATATACAGTGAATCTCTCTTTGTTTGAATAAAGGGGATTTATTGGAATTATTTAGTGCTGCAGTCCTGAATGCATGACATCCCACAATGGATAGCGGTGAAGGTCAAGTTCAACAATCTAGTATGCACTTAGTCCAGGATGTTAAACATGTTGCCTGGTCTTCAATAAAGACAGAAATTCCAAAGGAGAATTCTCTAATGCCAGTGAAGGAATGGACTTGCTGCAAGATGAGGGCAAGCAGCAAAGAGCAACAGTTTCCTTCTTCCATGTCCTTATCTAGGCTTCCAGCAGAAGGTGTGGCCCAATTTTCAGTGTGTCTACCAGGCTCAATCAAGATCTGGATGAAAAGTGCATGACTTGAGGCCTGAAAATCTGGGTTAAATGTTTGTGTCTTTTTATCTCCAAAGTCCATATTTGAAGTGACTCTACCTACTTCAACTTAAGTAAAACATTTGTCACAGTTGTGCCTTCCATTTTAGAATTTTAGTTAATCAGGTGTTATCTAATTGGGAACCAATAATAACCATTATAAGTGGAGTTGGCTCACTGGGGTTCATCTTCCAAAAACAAAGAGATCATGTGCTGTAGGAGGCTGCTTGTATGTTCCCAGCTGCTCTGACCCAAAATAATCACACAGATAAAACATATTATTTGCAATACTGTTTGGCCAATAGCTTAATTGTATTTCCAGCTAACTTGTATATCCTAAACTAACCCATCTCCATTAATCTGTGTATCACCGTGAGGTCATGGCATACCGGTAAAGTTTTGGTGGGCTCTGGCTTAGGCATCTGCCTCATGTAGCAGCTACATGGCTTCTCTCTGACTCTGCCTACTCTCTCTCTACATCTCTGTTTGAATTTCCTGCCTGGTGTTATTCTGTTAAACCATTGGCTGAAAG
>LOEQ01015516.1:0-15273 GCA_001685075.1 Bramus lutescens
GCTCACTGCAGCCTCATCCACCATACAGATGTGCAGGACCCTCTTCACTCACTGCAGCCTCATCCACTATACAGATGTGCAGGGCTGTCTTCGCTCACTGCAGCCTCATCCACCATACAGATGTGCAGGGCTGTCTTCGCTCACTGCAGCCTCATCCACTATACAGATGTGCAGGACTGACTTCACTCACTGCAGCCTCATCCACCATACAGATGTGCAGGGCTGTCTTCGCTCACTGCAGCCTCATCCACCATACAGATGTGCAGGGCTGTCTTCGCTCACTGCAGCCTCATCCTTATGTATAAGGCGTTGATGGCAACCTGACTAACACCGATGTCTAATTTTCTTCTATGAGATATGATGTTTGGGAAACAAGATGCTAAATCAGTAGGCTAGGGTTGTACATAGGACAACAGAGGGAACAACACTAATTTGTTAATAGGACTGCTTTGGTTGAGTGCTGCTGGTGCTAGGAAGAAGGTAATGCTGTTTCTTCTGAAGCTGTGCTTGCTTAGTCTTGATCCCATGATCGGTGGTCAAGTGCTTTGAAGTACACAGCTGGTCAGGAGCTTTGCATCCAATTTCTATCATATCCTCAGGACTTCAGTAAGGGAGAGCCTGTGTTTTAGGGAGGATCCCGGGCCGAAAGAAAATAACTTGCCCATGTCATGTAACTAGGAAGTGACAAGGGCAGGTCAGGGCCAAGTGAGCATTCTCCATTCTTCTCTGTGTGCCAAAGGCTCTGTCTTTCCTCTGGGGTGACTTTGACAGGCGTAAAGTACACACAAGTCCCTTCCTTGTTAGCTCATTTATTTCAGAGGGCGGGAAGCACTGAGAATGTGAGGCTAAAGGGAGACATTTCTAGAACTGGAAATTATGCCACTTCCAGTCTAACAGAGAACAAACCTTTAATTTAATTCAGTTTAAGAATCTTGCAGAAATCTGTGCTGTTTACTGTCATATTAAACAGAAGGAAGCTAAGGCCAACGGGCCTTTGTAAGCTGTGGTTGGCAGTTCATGTATGTGTGTGTATGTACACACGTGTGTATATGTATGTACAAGCTCACATAGTTAACTAGAGCATCCCCCAGGCCTATTCTCAGTTCTCCTTGGGTTTAATAACATTTAGCCCTGAAACCTCATTCAACATGTGTTTGCTGCCTGTGTGAATGTCCCCAGCACTTTCTGTCCAATTTTATCCACACTCCACAGAGCATCAGCTTTGGCCTCGTCTCATGATTTTATCTGTGAGGAGTCACTCTCTACGCTGATGAGCAATTCATCAAAAGCGATGACTTTCAAGCTTTCTTTCTTTCAAAAAAATTATTAATTTTATTTCATATATTTTGATCATATTCTTTTCCCTCTCCAAACTCCTCCAAGATCCATCCTACCCATATAACTTCATTCTCTCTCCTTCTTCAAAACAAAACAAAACAAAACAAAACCAAAAATCAAAATCAAACACCAAAAGACCAATAAGACAATAAAATACCAAAAAAAATAGAATAAAAAGCTCACAAAAACAAAACAAAGAATGGAATCCATTTTGTGTTTTCTTAAGCCATATTTATTGTCTCCACCATATTTTAGGCATTTGGAGGACAAAGCCCCCCTAACGCCCCTGTTCCCCTCTAGTGGTAAAGCCTTCTCTGCCGCTGTTGGGTGGGAAAGCTGGGTGACTCCATAGCATGGTTCTAAACTTGGAAGTACATTCCATCAAGCTTCTCAAAACACAGCTTCCCAGACATTCACCAAGAGGTTCTGTCTAGCTCGACTCGATCAAGCCTGTTTAATGTGAGCAGGTGGCTGCCGTCCACATGGCTTGGGTCTGCTGGTAGGGCCAGCACCTCCTTGCTCTTGAGTGTCTTTGAAGGATGCTGATGAGGAAACCCGTGCGTTGTGAGGAGAGCTGTGAGGAAAGCTATAAACTGTAGTTTTCCATGTCAGTTCTGTACGCAGGAGGTAGGGCTTGGGGACCTGTGCTTCTAAAAGTTCTTACGGTGAGCTGGTGCTCTTCCAGGCTTGGAAGTCACCTGGGGTGGAAGGAGGATGCAATACGAAGCAGAAGGAGCCAGGAGTGAGTCTTAGAGCCATAACATCCCATCACAGTTAGGTGAGGCTCTTTGCTATTGACTTACTCATATATTATTTTCTCATCATAAACACGAGGTCAAGATATCAAATGGGATAAGTGTACAAACTATTACCGAATATGTTAATACATGTAAGACATGTAAAATAGTGCATGAATTTCATGAGAGCATTGTAAAACATTAGATGTTTATGCAAATGATACTGTCGTTGTTAACAGCATTGCAAAGCAGTAGCAGAAGCGATGTGAGATCCAAGGACATATCTGATGGTTTTATATCCATTGGCCCTTCCAGACCCCTGGTGGAGACGCAACTCCCTTCCCTTCCTCCTCTTCCAGCATCTGAAAGTCACAAAAATCTGCAAAGAGCAACTAGACAGACTTTACTCAGATTCACCTATTAGAACGTTTCATTTAATGCTGTGTACAGTATGGCTCCAGGGACTTGGACCAGCCTGGGTTGGTGAGGGATGAAGAAAAGACAAATACAGATAGATCCAAAGACACAAAGCCTGGATTGGGTGGGGTGGGTTCACCACTGGAGAAACCTAAGCACTCCGGAAGCACAGAGTGTTCATTTTATAGCGCTGAACAGAGAGGCGGGGTTATTGAACACAGATGAACAAGGAGCAGGGCTCATGGTGCACAGCTGTATCGAGGAGGCTGGTTCAGCTAATCGCAGTAGGAGCAGTCTTCAGGCTGTAAACATCCAGGAAGGAGAAAGCTATGGTTGGCATTTTCTATGCACATTGTCAGCATCCACACATTGAACAGGTCAGGCTAAACATCCACTGGGGAGAATGATATGGTGAACAGTTTCTGTGTAGACTGTCAACAACCACACATGGAACAGAAGGAACAGATTTGTCATTTCCCCCTGAGTTCGTGACATGACTGTACCTGTGTTGACAGCACACATTGACTTAGGACTTAACTCACTTAGGGATTCCTCCACTCCCTGTAAGTTGTCTTTCTTCCTATTTCTCTATAAACTTATAGTTATGTATGTTTATATACATTGTTTTGCATAATTAAACTTTAATACCAGGACTACTAAAATACTAATTAGGGATGTTCTTCTGTATGAGCACAATGTGGTAGTAGCTTATTTGATCTATTGTCCATATTCTGACTTAGAAGCTGATTAAGGATGTCCTTCATAGCCCCACTCCAGTTCAGACTCCAGTCTATGGCTTGGTTACACACTTACATGTCCAGGGTCTATTGCTTCATCATTTCATCTGGAACATTTCCATAGCCATTCTTTGTCTTTTATAACATTGACTCTTTTACTGTTTGCATTTATTTAATGATTGATTGTGCATGTGTGTGTGTGTGTGTGTGTGTGTGTATGCACATGTACACAAGTGGAGATCAGAAGACAGCCTTCCAGAGTTGATTCTTTCCTTCCCAGAGAACAGACTTGGGTCATCAAACTTGGTAGCAAGTGGCTTTACCTGCTGAGCATTCTGCCTACCCCATAGTGACATCTCTGAAGGATAAATAATACTCCCCTCTTTTTAATTTGTTGTTATAAAAGCATTCTTTTTGAAGTCAGGTGTCTCTATTTACCCTGCGCTGACTTCAAACTTGCAGTCCTCATACTTCAGAACCTAGGGTGGTGTAATTACAGGCATGTGTGACCATGTCTAGTGCATGTGCCACCATGTCTGGCTGTCCTCCTAAGTTTTAATAGGTGTTTGGTGCTTTTGGTAGGTTGTTACTGTGCCCTTGGTCACTACATACTGTAGTTTCGGGTTCACTGGACAGGTATGTCATTTCTGATCAGACATAATGATAAATCTATAGCTGTTTTTGCTCACTGCCTGGCCTGACACCAGAGGGGAAGTCAGAAAACCCCAGTAGGAACAAAGCTACAACCATCAGGAAATCTTGAGTATTGTTTTGTGAGAACCATCTAAATGCACAAACAGGAACATAATGAGAAATTAAGTCACTAACACAAATCTGATCAATGCTGTTCTTGGGTTAAAACCAGCTGTGCATTTCTGGTTTATGAACAATGGCTTTCCCTGACTATAAAATAGATGGGGTTGGCTTCTGCATATGTCAGCCCAGAGTTGCTATCATTATATGCATTTTAAAATAAAGAGTAAGGTTAGAGGGGCAGTGAATTTTGAGTAAGATCCCATAGTGATCATCAGAGCAGGAGTTAAGAGTCCAAGCCTGTGTGAATGCCTGTGGTGCTCCACAGGGGAGGAATTCTTTACACAGAAAATTCAACTGTTAGTTTGAGTTCTGTAACTAGATCAGGGAAGCCCTGGATAGGATAAATGCCAACTGTTCAGAGTTACTAAATCCTTTGTCTCTTTTTGATGCTCACTCTTGATAAACCACTGTGAAATGTCTTGGGTTCAGAAACTTGTTACTTCTAGAAAGAACTGTTTAAACCCACCTAATGGTCTGCATTCCTCTGTTTGTGACCTTTCTGGTTGCCATAACTGTATTTGCTGATGACAGCTCAAGAAGTTGTCCTTGGACAGCTGTACTATATTGAGAGAGAGTCCCAGAAAAGGGGTAGCATGGGTGAAAATACAGAGGTGGAAACTAGAAAAATGATCTCTGGAAGGTCACATAACCTACTCTTTGGAATAAGGGTCTAGATGGTCTCGTTTTGAACTGTGAATGTGTACAGAATTTGAGGGTTTTCCTTTGAGCATGAGAGAGGCTTCTGTGGTCCAGAGAACATCAAGGTGTGTGGTTTGTATGTGTGTATACAATTTTGCTTTTCTGACTGCAAAGGTAAACCACCACCTTAATTATTATTTATTTTTTGCTTCTCTGAGGTCTCGGGACTGTCATTTCATCATGATGACACCCATAACAATAATGTACAAATGCCAGCAATAATAATGGTAATTGCCTGTTTTGTTGGAGTGCTATGGGGGCAAATGTGACAGATTATAGTTCCCGAAGTGCTTTGGAATTCAGAAAGAGCTATCATTACACTGGTGTGTGGTTGAGTATCTGCTGTGATCACTGCTAACCAGGCACTGGGACTTGGTCACCATGTAGGCTTCACCTCCGATGTTTGAAAGAAGAGCAGACCCAGCCTTAGCATTTTCTTATTTTCTTTGGAAGAGACAACTAACTGATGATGCAAATTGGCCATGTGCAAAGGTAATTTCAAACACTATCTTATGTAATTAAAATAAAACCTTGTTATTATATGTAGTCATTATTATTATTACTCTTTTTAAATGAGATATTTTAGGGCAGACTGCAGACATGATGCTGCAATCCTTTTAAACATACCAGTTAGGCATTCCTGAGAAGGGCAATTTTCTAAACAGCTACCACACTGTCTTCCAAATCAAACAGTAAACAACATTGGTGCATTTCTACACGTTGTGTGATACTATTCCTGGGTAGACACGAACAAAGGTCTACTTATTCCAGATAGAACCTAAAGACAGACCAAAGTAAGGCTATCACTGAGATCTAGCCAGCGAATTTTATTCGGGTTACTTTCAAGAGCAGAAATAACTCAAGCGGACATATCACCAAAAGTCCACCCCAGCATGGGTGACAGACAACTCAAGGCTCACTGCACAGCCTACAGGCAGCTCAGCAGGCTGGGGAATGTCCTGGAAGCTCCATCACTCTCTGCTTCTTTTCTTCCAAGCAGCTCAGCTTGTCTTAGATTATCTCCCATCAGCACTTAGTTCTTATATAATCTTGGTGAGGGAGGGCACCAGGGAGTCTGGTTGGTACCAACGACTTCCTGAAGCTTTTGTGTTGCTTATTTCCTTTAACTAGCAGAATAGAATATTTTAGAATATTCCACTTCTTAATGATCTCTGCTTTAAGATGACTACCCACAACCACCTAGTCTCCAGATCTACAGACCCAACTGTCCCATTGATGTTGTGTTTGCCGTTCTGGTTTAAGATCTAGCCAAGTCACACTCTGCTGCTTAGTTGTCGTGTCTCCTTAGTTTCCTGCCACCTGGAATATCTCAGGAATGTTTCCCTGTCTTGCATGGTCTAGAAAAGCTTAGAACACTGGTTTTTCATTCTGAAGGCCGACCTGGGTAGACGCTGGCTGTGTGTTCTTAGAAGTCACAGAAATGACACTGCTCACACTGGGAGGCAGGTGATGCCAACTCCTCCCTTGATTTTCACCTTGACATTTAGTCAAATTGGTTTCTGTCACATTTCTTCACTGTAGTCACTATTTTCTACTATGATTAATATTTTGTTTGGAGCTATTTCAGTCACGACTCTGCTCACCAGTCTTTTTGGTTCTTGATGACTTCCTTTGTGATGGCTTCCCGATGGCGGTCCCGTTCCCATCTTGTTAGTTTGGCATTCACCCTCTCATCTATTGGTTAACCTATTTCTTTAATGTCTTATGGCTTTTCACTCTATCCAATGGGTTGTAAGCAGTCACTATCGTTGTTTTATTTAAAGTTCAACATTTCAAAGTTTAGCTAGTGGTGGCCCTTTCAAGTTGGCTTTTGGGTCCTTTTGGCAGGTCTCCAATAATTTGTGGGGATACTCCATACCTCCAGATAGGGTATACTAGACAGACACTTATTAATTTGTCCATATCTTTAACCTTAGATTTTAATTTTATTCAATGGTGTAATCCATCACAATCAGCATGTGACATAGAGTAATTGATTCATGTCCAGTCCTCTTTTCCCTCAAAATCTATTCCATTCAGTTAAGCTTTGAAGACTTTGGCATAGCCGCCACCGTTATCTTTTGAACAACTTTGGGGAAACAGTAATGAACCCAGTCTTCTGATCCAGCATCAGGGATCCCTCCATCCTTCTAGGTCATCTTTTTTTTTTTTTTGGATGTACTGAGCATTTTGCTTCCTCCCACTCCCCATTCTTTTCTGCCCCTTTCTTTCCTTTTTTACAATCAATGCCCCTGAACTGGGCATTGAGAAGAGCAGCGAGAATAATGGAGATCCTGCATTATTCAGCTTATCGTGGGGAGAGAGAAAGAGCGTATAGATACGCGTCAACCAGGTGATGATAACTGCTGTGATGAAGACCGAATCACACTAAGGGAATAGCGCAGAACTGTATGTGACAGTGACTGTGTCTCTGACTGGTGCATGTGTAGCTCTGTACGTGCTGTTTTACGTAGCACACAGCTAGTCATCCCTTATTAGCTGTGTGATTGATTATTCTCCGTTGACGTTTGAGCTTGAACTTGAAGTCTGATTTCCCCGTGTTTAGGAAGTCTTCGTTGACTGGGTCAGATTCAGTGATCTTTCCCTTCTCCGAGCAAATAAAGGTCGGTAGAACACATGGGTCTGTATGTGAGTTTGGTTGTAGGCAAGGGACAGGATAAAGCCTGGCAGTGCATGTTCTGAAAAGCTGGAATTCCCTCTTCGTGTCTCTTTCTTTCTTTTGATCTTCCCCCGTCCTCTGCACCTAGTAGTAGACGCTTGATCAGATTGACAAGACAGGGGGAGAGGGAGACTTCGAGGAACTGGAGAAAAGGTTAAGTCCTTTTGCGAGCTAACACACAGCTGTGACCACACCCAATTCCACTTTCTATAAGGTTAAGGATTCTATGCGCTAGGGCTTATTTGGTAACTTCAGCGAGGGCAGATGAGGTACTGCTCATTACACATTGTAATTCAATGTCAAATGTTCTCGACGATTCTGTCTGATTGCTTGTACACCCCGGCGACTTCCTGAAATAGGTCTTGAAGGAAATATAACCATGTTTTTAGAAGCTCTTAACTGTAAACAAACACCCCAAACTATATAATCAATCAGGCATATAACCAATCAGCGACGAAGCCTCTTTCTTCTCCTCCACCACACATCCCAAATAAACATAATAACCTCTAACTTTAAAAAGGCTGTATTCATGGGAGGCCTTTGAACAGGGCGGTGATGAGTTGCGCCTAGAGAGCTGTAGGTGGCGCTGTGGGCTCGGTGCATGGTGTTGTGAGCATCTTTTAAGATTTCCATTGCAAGACATGGAGTCTGGCATCTTTTCAGTTAAATTTTATCCTATCTGCTCAGCTTCGGCGGAGCAAGTCTGAGAAACAGATTAGCCGATTTCTGACCCTAAACGGAAGGTCAGCCGTTCTGTGCTCAAATATAGCATTTCACCGCAGCCTGGATCGTGGCCTGGGCTGGGCTTTGGAATTCTGCCCATAAGCTGTGAAAATGACCCCAATGTGTTTCTTAGCACCCTTCTTTGCCTGGGTGTCCTTTCTAGGTTTTGTACTTTAAAGCAGAAACCACATTAGCGTCGTATTCCTGGCCTTTGTGCATGTGCATGCGAGATTGGGTTTCATCGGCTGCAAGGCTGCTTGATGTATTAGATCACTTTCTGAACTCAGTATTACAGTTACAGCGGGTACCAGCTCGAATGAGGCCCCTATTACCCTCACCTGGTTCCCAAGTCTCTGGGAATCTTTCTTTGTTAGAAATCACGACCGCCATTCAGGAGGATGGGCCTCACCACGTTGCTGAAGCTCTGTGGCTGTAGCGCAGAGCCACTTAATAGCAGAAAATTGGGCGCCGACTGTATCATTTGCCAGCCACGCTGAGGGATTTCAGATTCCTTAATTAAACTTGCCTGTTTCAGATTTCATAAAACGAATCTGTGTTTTATGTGCGTAGAATGTGAGCGTGCAGAATGGTGGCCTCCTAGACTGATACAATTCAAATTCCCTAAACACATTTACTAAAGGCATGCCTGGCTTTCAGTGTCTCTTAGATTTTCGTGTATCGAAGGGAATGAGATGACACTTCCCATCACATTTCTATAATGAAGTTATTAGGGTTGATTTATTTTCGCGATCCCCACATTCGCCGTTTTCGGATGAGTACTTACTTTTGTTTGCTTACTGATGGCCAGTAGATGGCTCTGTGGCATTTCTAGAGCTGACACGTGTTAGTTTGGTGCCTCTTAATATATGAGAGTAATTTACTTTCCCCATGGCCTGTGGGGAAATCTTGAGCTGTTCCATTCAGCCACATGGATGAGGAGAACGGCAGATGAGGGTTCTTTTTCTTCCTGAGTTGTTGGGAAAGTGTGTCTGTGTGTCCCCCACTGGAGTAGCCAGATAACGACCTACTATGGACACAACACCTTTGGGATGGGCAGTGTGCATATATGGTGGTTACTGCTGGCCGTAGATCCTACCCGGATGTCAACAGGAAGCACTGACTAAGCATGGCTCCTGACCACCAGCTGTTGGGTCTCTCACTCCAGTGGAGAGGGATGTGGACTTTCATAGCTGACTCAGTTTCCATTTCTCTCCCTGGGGCTGGGGTCTGTTGCCCAAATGCAGTAATGCAGGTGAGTACACCTCTGAACGCTGTGCCTCTCTCTACACAGTGCCTCCAGATGAATGCTGTTCGCTGTTTCTCCCATTAACTTCCTTTGTTCTGCCTTCCTGTCACTCACTGTAGGATGGGGGTGGGGGGAGCCTGGGTGTGCTTGATTACCTATTATTCTCAGTCTTCTTTTCTTATCTTTTGAGGCTGAGATGGCAAGTGATTGCTCATGCCTGGTTCTTCTCTCCTTCCAGGTACTCATGGAGATGAAGGGTTTTAGATCCTCTTATAAGTTAGGTGGCTTGTTGTAGTCGGTAAAATTTAAACAGGATGTCAGGATGTTATGGGCTGAATTGCATCCTCTGAAGTTGAAGTCTTAGCTCTCAGTGGAACTATATCTGGAGATTAGGCCTTTGAAGAGGAGATTAAGGTTAAATGAGGTTGTAATGGTGGGGCTCTAGTCCAATATTCCAGACGCCATTATAAGAAGAGGGAGAGGCCAGGCAGTGGTGGCACACGCCTTTAATCCCGCACTCGGGAGGCAGAGGCAGGTGAATCTCTGTGAGTTTGAGGTCAACCTGGTCTACAAGAATGAGTTTTAGAACAGGCTCCAAAGCTACAGAGAAACCGTCTCAAAAAAAAAAAAAAAGACAAAATAAAAAGGAAAAAAAAAAGAAGAGGGAGAAACACTGGGGCATATACACACAGAGAAAGGACCAATGAGGACAGGAGAAAGGACGGCCATCTGTAAGCCAAAGAGAGAGGCCTCAGCAGAAACCGAATCTGCTAACACACTGATCTGGAACTTCCAGCTTCTAGAACCGTGTGCATAAAATCTCTATCGTCTGAGTCAACGAGCCTTCGGTACTTGCTGTGACAGCTCTAACAGACTGAGGCATAAACTGATAATTTAAAAGTGTTGGTTACTCATTCTTTCTTCTACCTTATTGACCTTCGGTGATAGGTTCCTGATGATGTTGCTAGAAGATGGAGAGGCTAAGCCCAAGCAATTTGTCTTACACCAAGCCACTGATGGTTCTGATTGTGTGTTGCTGCACTATGGTCTGACACTAATTAGGCAGACCAAACCAACCTGAACCCTTTTGAAGGCACAAGCCAAGTGTCTGATCATTTGCATGGGATGAATCCTTTTGTAAGCGATGGATGCCTCATGCCCAGAAAATGGAATTTGGTTGGTTCATAATATAATTGGAATCATGGAGATGAATAAAGTTGGGTAATTCATCATAATATTATACTGCTGTAATTACACATGGCCCAAAGGGATAGTGGAGCTTTCTGTTTGGTTTCAGACTGAGCCCTCTCAGTCTCAGAGAGATGCTGAGATGGCTCAGGTAGAGGTGGGGAGGAAGGTGAACCTCTCATTTTTCTCCCTTTAATAAGAGCAACTATTTTTATGTGTGTGAGAGGTTTTGTATGTAATTTAGTTAGATGACTGTGTTGCTAACATTTTTTAAACTCACATTTGTGATTTCACAGGTAAAAAATATAATTAAAAAAAATTACTTATCTATATATGTGTATATGATTTTTATGATTATATATATGAAACTTTTGGAGCTTAAACTTTAGTCTGATTCAGTCAGATCTTCTTTATTGGTATGTTTATGGTCATAATTCTCACTTCAAATCAGTTTCTTTATTTTCTAATTGGTCTATGAAATATCTGTGGGGGCTGGAGAGATGGATGGCTTAGTGATTAAAAAAACAGTCAACTTGTTACTCTTGCTGAAGACCTAGGCTTGATTCTCAGCACAAACCTAGTGGTTCACAACCATCTGTAACTCCAGTTCCAGGACCCCTTATGACCTCATGGTCAGCAGACATACATGCAGTGCACATATTATGTACATGCAGGCAAAATCCTCATGGCCGAGAAAGCAATCAGAAAAACATCTCCCTTTACAATAGCCACAAATATACAATATCTTGGGGTAACTCTAACCAAATAAGTGAAAGGCCTGTATGACAATAACTTTAATTTTATAAAGAAAGAAATTGAAGAAAGACCTGTATGACAAGAACACTTAACAAAACTTTTAAAAAGAAAAAAAAGTTTTGCACAAAGTTCAAAAGTCATAGGTGTTCAAGTGTTAATTTAAATTGAAAGGAAACTATAGGCAATATTGAAACAGTCATTAAAAGTCCCCCTGCCCCCTCAAAAAAGTCCAGGACCAGATGGCATCAGCGCAGGATTCTACCAGAATTACAAAGAAGAGCTAATTCCAATATTCCTCAAATTGTTTCACACAATAGAAACAGAAGGAGCATTGCCAAACTCCTTTTAAGAGGCTATAGTTACTATAATACCCAAACCACACAGACATTACTAAGAAAGAAAATTACAGACCAATCTCACTCATGAACATGGATGCAAAATACTCAATAAAATACTGGCAAACTGAATCCAAGAGCACATCAAAAAAATCATCTACCACGACTAAGTAGATTTCAACCAAGAGATGCAGATGGTTCAACATATCTATCAATGTAATCCACCATATAAACAAACTGAAAGAAAAACAAAGCACATGATCATCTCATTAGATGCTGAAAAAGCCTTTGACAAAATCCAACACCACTTCATGATAAAGGTCTTGGTGAGATCAGGGATACAAGGAACATATCTACACATAATAAAAGCAACTTACAGCAAGTCGACAGCCAACATCAAATTAAATGGAGAGAACCTCAAAGTGATTCCACTAAATCAGGAATAAAACAAGGCTGTCCACTGTCTTCATATCTATTTAATCTAGTACTTGAAGTTCTAGTTAGAGCAATAAGACAACAAAAGGAGATCAAGGGGATAAAAATTGGAAAGGGAGAAGTCAAACTTTCATTATTTGCAGATGATATGATAGTATACATAAGTGACCCCAAAACTCTACCCAGGAACTCCTACAGCCGATAAACACCTTTAGTGATATGGTGGAATACAAGATTAACTAAAAAAAATCAGTACTCTTCCTATATATAAATGATAAATGGGCCGAGAAAGCAATCAGAGGAACATCACCCTTTACAATAGCCACAAATATAAAATATCTTGGGGGTAACTCTAACCAAATAAGTGAAAGACCTGTATGACAAGAACTTTAACTTTATAAAGAAAGAAATTGAAGAAAACATCAGAAAATGAAAAGATCTCCCATGCTCTTGGATAGGTAGGATCAACATAATAAAAATGGCATTCTTACCAAAAGCAATCTACAGATACAATTCAACCCCCACCAAAATCCCAACACAATTCTGCACAGATCTTGGAAGAATAATACTCAACTTCATATGGCAAAACAGAAAACCCAGAATAGCCAAAACAATCCTGTACAATAAAGGAACTCCCAGAAGGATCACCATCCCTGACTTCAAACTTTACTATAGAGCTAAGTAATAAAAAAAGCTTAGTATTGGCATAAAAAAGACATGTGGACCAATGGAATCAAATTGAACACCCTGACATTAATCCACACACATGAGAATATCTGATTTTTGACAAAGAAGTCAAAATGGTACAATGGAAAAAGGAAAGCATCTTTAATAAATGGTGCTGGCATAACTGGATGTCAACATGTAAAAGATTGCAAAGAGATTCATATCAATCACCATAAACAAAACTCAAGTCCAGATGGATCAATGACTTCAACATAAATCCAGATATATTGAACCTGATATAAGAGAAAGTGGGAGTTGTTTTAAATGTATTGTCACAGGAAATCACTTCCTAAATATAATACCAGTAGCATAGACACTGAGAGCAACAATTAATAAATGAGACCTCCTGAAACTAAAAAGCTTCTTTGAGGCAAAGGTCAAAGTAAATAAGTCAAAACAACAGCCTACAGAATGGGAAAAGTTCTTTACCAACACCACATTGGACAGAGGGCTGATCTCCAAAAATATATAAAGAACTCAAGAAAAAAAGACATCAAAATACAAAATAATCCAATTAAAAATGGGGTACAGAGCTAAACAGGAAATTTTCAGAAGAATCTCAAATGTCCAAAAGACATTTAAAGAATTGCTCAACATCCTTCATCAGCAGGGAAATGAAAATCAAAACAACTCTGGGATACCATCTTACATCTGTCAGAATGGCTAAGATAAAAAATACTGAGGACAGCTTATGTTGGAGAGGATGTGGGGTAAAGTGAACACTACTTCTCTGCTGGTGGGAGGGAAAACTTGTACAGTCACTTTGGAAATCATTATGGTGGTTTCTCAGAAAATTGGGAATCAATCTTCATCAAGACCCAGTGATAGCACTCTTGGGCATATACCCAAAGGATACTCAATAATACTACAAGGACACTTCTCCAACAATGTTCATAGCAGCATTATCCATAATAGCCAGATTCTAGAAACAGTCTAGATGCCCCTCAACTGAAGAATGGATAAAGAAAATATGGTACATTTACACCATGGATTATACTCAGCTATAAAAAACAATGACACCATGAAATTTGCAGGCAAATAGATGGAACTAGAAAAAACCATCCTGAGTGGGGTAACCCAGACTCAGAAAGACAAACATGGTATGTACTTATCCATAAGTTGATATTAGATGTAAAGCAAAGGACAATAAGACTACAGTCCACTGCTCTAGAGAAGTTAGGTAACAAGGAAGACCATAAGAGAGACACATAGATCACCCTTGGAAGGGGAATTAGATGAGATTTCCTGGGTAAACTGGAGGCAAAGGGGAACAGCAAAGTGGAGGTGATGGGAGATGAGAACCTGAGGGAACAGGATGGTCAAGGGGAGAGAGGAATGGAGTGGGAGAACATTGAAAGAGAGATCTTAGATCCACTATGGGGAGAGGGAGAAACTCCCAAGAATCCACAGGATGACCTGAGTTAAGACTTCTAGCAATAGTGGAGAAGGTGCCTGAACTGACCTTCCCCTGTAACCAGATTGGTAAATACCCCAACTACCTTCATAGAGCCTTCATCCAGTAACTGATGGAAGCAGATGCAGATATCCACAGCCAAGCACCAGGCTGAGCTCTGGGAATTCAATGAAGAGAAGGAGGAGGTAAGCAAGGGAAGTGAAGATCACGATAGAGAAATCCATGGAAACAGCTGAACCAAGCTCAAGAAAACTCATGAACTCTATAGACTAATAGCTGTGAAACCTCCATGGGACCTAACAAGGCCCTCCATATGCAGGAGACAGTGGTAAGCTTGGACTATCTGACAGGTACCTGGCAGTAGGACCAGGATCTATCCCTGGTGCATGAGCTAGCTTGTTGGAGCCCATTCCCTATGGTGGGATACTATGCTCAGTCTCAATGCAGTGGGGAGGGGCTTGGTCCTGCCCCAACTTATTATGCCAGACTTTATTGATTCTCCATGGGAGCCCTTACCCCTTGGGAGAAATGGATGGAAGGTGGACTGCGGGGTTGGGGGGAGCAAAGGGAGGCAAGAGGGAGGAGGGGTGGAGGAAGAACTGTGGTTGGAATGTAAAATGAAATAAAAATATAAATTAAAAAAGAAAAATAATGATAGCACACCATATTGTAGTAGTGAATCAGAAACCATGGTTTGAAGTAGCACATATGTATTTTTCTTTTTTTTAAATTAAATAATTTATTTTACATCCTGGCCACATCCTCCCCCCCTCCTCTGTACCCCTTTAGTCCACCCTCCACTGTTTGTGTTCAACAGAGCAGCAGCAGAGCAGCACATATGCAATTCTAATGCCTATCAGGAGTGTTTCAATTCCTGTCCTATGCAGACATTGCTAATCAATTATAGAACTCATTTCCACAAAGCATAGAGATCTTCTATTTAATTCTCAGAGTTAGAAGGAGAACACTGTCGCGACCACCTCGACCAGCAAGGATGATGCAACACCAGAGCTCTTCTTGCAAGCA
>LOEQ01015517.1:0-15273 GCA_001685075.1 Bramus lutescens
GCTCACTGCAGCCTCATCCACCATACAGATGTGCAGGACCCTCTTCACTCACTGCAGCCTCATCCACTATACAGATGTGCAGGGCTGTCTTCGCTCACTGCAGCCTCATCCACCATACAGATGTGCAGGGCTGTCTTCGCTCACTGCAGCCTCATCCACTATACAGATGTGCAGGACTGACTTCACTCACTGCAGCCTCATCCACCATACAGATGTGCAGGGCTGTCTTCGCTCACTGCAGCCTCATCCACCATACAGATGTGCAGGGCTGTCTTCGCTCACTGCAGCCTCATCCTTATGTATAAGGCGTTGATGGCAACCTGACTAACACCGATGTCTAATTTTCTTCTATGAGATATGATGTTTGGGAAACAAGATGCTAAATCAGTAGGCTAGGGTTGTACATAGGACAACAGAGGGAACAACACTAATTTGTTAATAGGACTGCTTTGGTTGAGTGCTGCTGGTGCTAGGAAGAAGGTAATGCTGTTTCTTCTGAAGCTGTGCTTGCTTAGTCTTGATCCCATGATCGGTGGTCAAGTGCTTTGAAGTACACAGCTGGTCAGGAGCTTTGCATCCAATTTCTATCATATCCTCAGGACTTCAGTAAGGGAGAGCCTGTGTTTTAGGGAGGATCCCGGGCCGAAAGAAAATAACTTGCCCATGTCATGTAACTAGGAAGTGACAAGGGCAGGTCAGGGCCAAGTGAGCATTCTCCATTCTTCTCTGTGTGCCAAAGGCTCTGTCTTTCCTCTGGGGTGACTTTGACAGGCGTAAAGTACACACAAGTCCCTTCCTTGTTAGCTCATTTATTTCAGAGGGCGGGAAGCACTGAGAATGTGAGGCTAAAGGGAGACATTTCTAGAACTGGAAATTATGCCACTTCCAGTCTAACAGAGAACAAACCTTTAATTTAATTCAGTTTAAGAATCTTGCAGAAATCTGTGCTGTTTACTGTCATATTAAACAGAAGGAAGCTAAGGCCAACGGGCCTTTGTAAGCTGTGGTTGGCAGTTCATGTATGTGTGTGTATGTACACACGTGTGTATATGTATGTACAAGCTCACATAGTTAACTAGAGCATCCCCCAGGCCTATTCTCAGTTCTCCTTGGGTTTAATAACATTTAGCCCTGAAACCTCATTCAACATGTGTTTGCTGCCTGTGTGAATGTCCCCAGCACTTTCTGTCCAATTTTATCCACACTCCACAGAGCATCAGCTTTGGCCTCGTCTCATGATTTTATCTGTGAGGAGTCACTCTCTACGCTGATGAGCAATTCATCAAAAGCGATGACTTTCAAGCTTTCTTTCTTTCAAAAAAATTATTAATTTTATTTCATATATTTTGATCATATTCTTTTCCCTCTCCAAACTCCTCCAAGATCCATCCTACCCATATAACTTCATTCTCTCTCCTTCTTCAAAACAAAACAAAACAAAACAAAACCAAAAATCAAAATCAAACACCAAAAGACCAATAAGACAATAAAATACCAAAAAAAATAGAATAAAAAGCTCACAAAAACAAAACAAAGAATGGAATCCATTTTGTGTTTTCTTAAGCCATATTTATTGTCTCCACCATATTTTAGGCATTTGGAGGACAAAGCCCCCCTAACGCCCCTGTTCCCCTCTAGTGGTAAAGCCTTCTCTGCCGCTGTTGGGTGGGAAAGCTGGGTGACTCCATAGCATGGTTCTAAACTTGGAAGTACATTCCATCAAGCTTCTCAAAACACAGCTTCCCAGACATTCACCAAGAGGTTCTGTCTAGCTCGACTCGATCAAGCCTGTTTAATGTGAGCAGGTGGCTGCCGTCCACATGGCTTGGGTCTGCTGGTAGGGCCAGCACCTCCTTGCTCTTGAGTGTCTTTGAAGGATGCTGATGAGGAAACCCGTGCGTTGTGAGGAGAGCTGTGAGGAAAGCTATAAACTGTAGTTTTCCATGTCAGTTCTGTACGCAGGAGGTAGGGCTTGGGGACCTGTGCTTCTAAAAGTTCTTACGGTGAGCTGGTGCTCTTCCAGGCTTGGAAGTCACCTGGGGTGGAAGGAGGATGCAATACGAAGCAGAAGGAGCCAGGAGTGAGTCTTAGAGCCATAACATCCCATCACAGTTAGGTGAGGCTCTTTGCTATTGACTTACTCATATACTATTTTCTCATCATAAACACGAGGTCAAGATATCAAACGGGATAAGTGTACGAACTATTACCGAATATGTTAATACATGTAAGACATGTAAAATAGTGTATGAATTTCATGAGAGCATTGTAAAACATTAGATGTTTATGCAAATGATACTGTCGTTGTTAACAGCATTGCAAAGCAGTAGCAGAAGCGATGTGAGATCCAAGGACATATCTGATGGTTTTATATCCATTGGCCCTTCCAGACCCCTGGTGGAGACGCAACTCCCTTCCCTTCCTCCTCTTCCAGCATCTGAAAGTCACAAAAATCTGCAAAGAGCAACTAGACAGACTTTACTCAGATTCACCTATTAGAACGTTTCATTTAATGCTGTGTACAGTATGGCTCCAGGGACTTGGACCAGCCTGGGTTGGTGAGGGATGAAGAAAAGACAAATACAGATAGATCCAAAGACACAAAGCCTGGATTGGGTGGGGTGGGTTCACCACTGGAGAAACCTAAGCACTCCGGAAGCACAGAGTGTTCATTTTATAGCGCTGAACAGAGAGGCGGGGTTATTGAACACAGATGAACAAGGAGCAGGGCTCATGGTGCACAGCTGTATCGAGGAGGCTGGTTCAGCTAATCGCAGTAGGAGCAGTCTTCAGGCTGTAAACATCCAGGAAGGAGAAAGCTATGGTTGGCATTTTCTATGCACATTGTCAGCATCCACACATTGAACAGGTCAGGCTAAACATCCACTGGGGAGAATGATATGGTGAACAGTTTCTGTGTAGACTGTCAACAACCACACATGGAACAGAAGGAACAGATTTGTCATTTCCCCCTGAGTTCGTGACATGACTGTACCTGTGTTGACAGCACACATTGACTTAGGACTTAACTCACTTAGGGATTCCTCCACTCCCTGTAAGTTGTCTTTCTTCCTATTTCTCTATAAACTTATAGTTATGTATGTTTATATACATTGTTTTGCATAATTAAACTTTAATACCAGGACTACTAAAATACTAATTAGGGATGTTCTTCTGTATGAGCACAATGTGGTAGTAGCTTATTTGATCTATTGTCCATATTCTGACTTAGAAGCTGATTAAGGATGTCCTTCATAGCCCCACTCCAGTTCAGACTCCAGTCTATGGCTTGGTTACACACTTACATGTCCAGGGTCTATTGCTTCATCATTTCATCTGGAACATTTCCATAGCCATTCTTTGTCTTTTATAACATTGACTCTTTTACTGTTTGCATTTATTTAATGATTGATTGTGCATGTGTGTGTGTGTGTGTGTGTGTGTGTATGCACATGTACACAAGTGGAGATCAGAAGACAGCCTTCCAGAGTTGATTCTTTCCTTCCCAGAGAACAGACTTGGGTCATCAAACTTGGTAGCAAGTGGCTTTACCTGCTGAGCATTCTGCCTACCCCATAGTGACATCTCTGAAGGATAAATAATACTCCCCTCTTTTTAATTTGTTGTTATAAAAGCATTCTTTTTGAAGTCAGGTGTCTCTATTTACCCTGCGCTGACTTCAAACTTGCAGTCCTCATACTTCAGAACCTAGGGTGGTGTAATTACAGGCATGTGTGACCATGTCTAGTGCATGTGCCACCATGTCTGGCTGTCCTCCTAAGTTTTAATAGGTGTTTGGTGCTTTTGGTAGGTTGTTACTGTGCCCTTGGTCACTACATACTGTAGTTTCGGGTTCACTGGACAGGTATGTCATTTCTGATCAGACATAATGATAAATCTATAGCTGTTTTTGCTCACTGCCTGGCCTGACACCAGAGGGGAAGTCAGAAAACCCCAGTAGGAACAAAGCTACAACCATCAGGAAATCTTGAGTATTGTTTTGTGAGAACCATCTAAATGCACAAACAGGAACATAATGAGAAATTAAGTCACTAACACAAATCTGATCAATGCTGTTCTTGGGTTAAAACCAGCTGTGCATTTCTGGTTTATGAACAATGGCTTTCCCTGACTATAAAATAGATGGGGTTGGCTTCTGCATATGTCAGCCCAGAGTTGCTATCATTATATGCATTTTAAAATAAAGAGTAAGGTTAGAGGGGCAGTGAATTTTGAGTAAGATCCCATAGTGATCATCAGAGCAGGAGTTAAGAGTCCAAGCCTGTGTGAATGCCTGTGGTGCTCCACAGGGGAGGAATTCTTTACACAGAAAATTCAACTGTTAGTTTGAGTTCTGTAACTAGATCAGGGAAGCCCTGGATAGGATAAATGCCAACTGTTCAGAGTTACTAAATCCTTTGTCTCTTTTTGATGCTCACTCTTGATAAACCACTGTGAAATGTCTTGGGTTCAGAAACTTGTTACTTCTAGAAAGAACTGTTTAAACCCACCTAATGGTCTGCATTCCTCTGTTTGTGACCTTTCTGGTTGCCATAACTGTATTTGCTGATGACAGCTCAAGAAGTTGTCCTTGGACAGCTGTACTATATTGAGAGAGAGTCCCAGAAAAGGGGTAGCATGGGTGAAAATACAGAGGTGGAAACTAGAAAAATGATCTCTGGAAGGTCACATAACCTACTCTTTGGAATAAGGGTCTAGATGGTCTCGTTTTGAACTGTGAATGTGTACAGAATTTGAGGGTTTTCCTTTGAGCATGAGAGAGGCTTCTGTGGTCCAGAGAACATCAAGGTGTGTGGTTTGTATGTGTGTATACAATTTTGCTTTTCTGACTGCAAAGGTAAACCACCACCTTAATTATTATTTATTTTTTGCTTCTCTGAGGTCTCGGGACTGTCATTTCATCATGATGACACCCATAACAATAATGTACAAATGCCAGCAATAATAATGGTAATTGCCTGTTTTGTTGGAGTGCTATGGGGGCAAATGTGACAGATTATAGTTCCCGAAGTGCTTTGGAATTCAGAAAGAGCTATCATTACACTGGTGTGTGGTTGAGTATCTGCTGTGATCACTGCTAACCAGGCACTGGGACTTGGTCACCATGTAGGCTTCACCTCCGATGTTTGAAAGAAGAGCAGACCCAGCCTTAGCATTTTCTTATTTTCTTTGGAAGAGACAACTAACTGATGATGCAAATTGGCCATGTGCAAAGGTAATTTCAAACACTATCTTATGTAATTAAAATAAAACCTTGTTATTATATGTAGTCATTATTATTATTACTCTTTTTAAATGAGATATTTTAGGGCAGACTGCAGACATGATGCTGCAATCCTTTTAAACATACCAGTTAGGCATTCCTGAGAAGGGCAATTTTCTAAACAGCTACCACACTGTCTTCCAAATCAAACAGTAAACAACATTGGTGCATTTCTACACGTTGTGTGATACTATTCCTGGGTAGACACGAACAAAGGTCTACTTATTCCAGATAGAACCTAAAGACAGACCAAAGTAAGGCTATCACTGAGATCTAGCCAGCGAATTTTATTCGGGTTACTTTCAAGAGCAGAAATAACTCAAGCGGACATATCACCAAAAGTCCACCCCAGCATGGGTGACAGACAACTCAAGGCTCACTGCACAGCCTACAGGCAGCTCAGCAGGCTGGGGAATGTCCTGGAAGCTCCATCACTCTCTGCTTCTTTTCTTCCAAGCAGCTCAGCTTGTCTTAGATTATCTCCCATCAGCACTTAGTTCTTATATAATCTTGGTGAGGGAGGGCACCAGGGAGTCTGGTTGGTACCAACGACTTCCTGAAGCTTTTGTGTTGCTTATTTCCTTTAACTAGCAGAATAGAATATTTTAGAATATTCCACTTCTTAATGATCTCTGCTTTAAGATGACTACCCACAACCACCTAGTCTCCAGATCTACAGACCCAACTGTCCCATTGATGTTGTGTTTGCCGTTCTGGTTTAAGATCTAGCCAAGTCACACTCTGCTGCTTAGTTGTCGTGTCTCCTTAGTTTCCTGCCACCTGGAATATCTCAGGAATGTTTCCCTGTCTTGCATGGTCTAGAAAAGCTTAGAACACTGGTTTTTCATTCTGAAGGCCGACCTGGGTAGACGCTGGCTGTGTGTTCTTAGAAGTCACAGAAATGACACTGCTCACACTGGGAGGCAGGTGATGCCAACTCCTCCCTTGATTTTCACCTTGACATTTAGTCAAATTGGTTTCTGTCACATTTCTTCACTGTAGTCACTATTTTCTACTATGATTAATATTTTGTTTGGAGCTATTTCAGTCACGACTCTGCTCACCAGTCTTTTTGGTTCTTGATGACTTCCTTTGTGATGGCTTCCCGATGGCGGTCCCGTTCCCATCTTGTTAGTTTGGCATTCACCCTCTCATCTATTGGTTAACCTATTTCTTTAATGTCTTATGGCTTTTCACTCTATCCAATGGGTTGTAAGCAGTCACTATCGTTGTTTTATTTAAAGTTCAACATTTCAAAGTTTAGCTAGTGGTGGCCCTTTCAAGTTGGCTTTTGGGTCCTTTTGGCAGGTCTCCAATAATTTGTGGGGATACTCCATACCTCCAGATAGGGTATACTAGACAGACACTTATTAATTTGTCCATATCTTTAACCTTAGATTTTAATTTTATTCAATGGTGTAATCCATCACAATCAGCATGTGACATAGAGTAATTGATTCATGTCCAGTCCTCTTTTCCCTCAAAATCTATTCCATTCAGTTAAGCTTTGAAGACTTTGGCATAGCCGCCACCGTTATCTTTTGAACAACTTTGGGGAAACAGTAATGAACCCAGTCTTCTGATCCAGCATCAGGGATCCCTCCATCCTTCTAGGTCATCTTTTTTTTTTTTTTGGATGTACTGAGCATTTTGCTTCCTCCCACTCCCCATTCTTTTCTGCCCCTTTCTTTCCTTTTTTACAATCAATGCCCCTGAACTGGGCATTGAGAAGAGCAGCGAGAATAATGGAGATCCTGCATTATTCAGCTTATCGTGGGGAGAGAGAAAGAGCGTATAGATACGCGTCAACCAGGTGATGATAACTGCTGTGATGAAGACCGAATCACACTAAGGGAATAGCGCAGAACTGTATGTGACAGTGACTGTGTCTCTGACTGGTGCATGTGTAGCTCTGTACGTGCTGTTTTACGTAGCACACAGCTAGTCATCCCTTATTAGCTGTGTGATTGATTATTCTCCGTTGACGTTTGAGCTTGAACTTGAAGTCTGATTTCCCCGTGTTTAGGAAGTCTTCGTTGACTGGGTCAGATTCAGTGATCTTTCCCTTCTCCGAGCAAATAAAGGTCGGTAGAACACATGGGTCTGTATGTGAGTTTGGTTGTAGGCAAGGGACAGGATAAAGCCTGGCAGTGCATGTTCTGAAAAGCTGGAATTCCCTCTTCGTGTCTCTTTCTTTCTTTTGATCTTCCCCCGTCCTCTGCACCTAGTAGTAGACGCTTGATCAGATTGACAAGACAGGGGGAGAGGGAGACTTCGAGGAACTGGAGAAAAGGTTAAGTCCTTTTGCGAGCTAACACACAGCTGTGACCACACCCAATTCCACTTTCTATAAGGTTAAGGATTCTATGCGCTAGGGCTTATTTGGTAACTTCAGCGAGGGCAGATGAGGTACTGCTCATTACACATTGTAATTCAATGTCAAATGTTCTCGACGATTCTGTCTGATTGCTTGTACACCCCGGCGACTTCCTGAAATAGGTCTTGAAGGAAATATAACCATGTTTTTAGAAGCTCTTAACTGTAAACAAACACCCCAAACTATATAATCAATCAGGCATATAACCAATCAGCGACGAAGCCTCTTTCTTCTCCTCCACCACACATCCCAAATAAACATAATAACCTCTAACTTTAAAAAGGCTGTATTCATGGGAGGCCTTTGAACAGGGCGGTGATGAGTTGCGCCTAGAGAGCTGTAGGTGGCGCTGTGGGCTCGGTGCATGGTGTTGTGAGCATCTTTTAAGATTTCCATTGCAAGACATGGAGTCTGGCATCTTTTCAGTTAAATTTTATCCTATCTGCTCAGCTTCGGCGGAGCAAGTCTGAGAAACAGATTAGCCGATTTCTGACCCTAAACGGAAGGTCAGCCGTTCTGTGCTCAAATATAGCATTTCACCGCAGCCTGGATCGTGGCCTGGGCTGGGCTTTGGAATTCTGCCCATAAGCTGTGAAAATGACCCCAATGTGTTTCTTAGCACCCTTCTTTGCCTGGGTGTCCTTTCTAGGTTTTGTACTTTAAAGCAGAAACCACATTAGCGTCGTATTCCTGGCCTTTGTGCATGTGCATGCGAGATTGGGTTTCATCGGCTGCAAGGCTGCTTGATGTATTAGATCACTTTCTGAACTCAGTATTACAGTTACAGCGGGTACCAGCTCGAATGAGGCCCCTATTACCCTCACCTGGTTCCCAAGTCTCTGGGAATCTTTCTTTGTTAGAAATCACGACCGCCATTCAGGAGGATGGGCCTCACCACGTTGCTGAAGCTCTGTGGCTGTAGCGCAGAGCCACTTAATAGCAGAAAATTGGGCGCCGACTGTATCATTTGCCAGCCACGCTGAGGGATTTCAGATTCCTTAATTAAACTTGCCTGTTTCAGATTTCATAAAACGAATCTGTGTTTTATGTGCGTAGAATGTGAGCGTGCAGAATGGTGGCCTCCTAGACTGATACAATTCAAATTCCCTAAACACATTTACTAAAGGCATGCCTGGCTTTCAGTGTCTCTTAGATTTTCGTGTATCGAAGGGAATGAGATGACACTTCCCATCACATTTCTATAATGAAGTTATTAGGGTTGATTTATTTTCGCGATCCCCACATTCGCCGTTTTCGGATGAGTACTTACTTTTGTTTGCTTACTGATGGCCAGTAGATGGCTCTGTGGCATTTCTAGAGCTGACACGTGTTAGTTTGGTGCCTCTTAATATATGAGAGTAATTTACTTTCCCCATGGCCTGTGGGGAAATCTTGAGCTGTTCCATTCAGCCACATGGATGAGGAGAACGGCAGATGAGGGTTCTTTTTCTTCCTGAGTTGTTGGGAAAGTGTGTCTGTGTGTCCCCCACTGGAGTAGCCAGATAACGACCTACTATGGACACAACACCTTTGGGATGGGCAGTGTGCATATATGGTGGTTACTGCTGGCCGTAGATCCTACCCGGATGTCAACAGGAAGCACTGACTAAGCATGGCTCCTGACCACCAGCTGTTGGGTCTCTCACTCCAGTGGAGAGGGATGTGGACTTTCATAGCTGACTCAGTTTCCATTTCTCTCCCTGGGGCTGGGGTCTGTTGCCCAAATGCAGTAATGCAGGTGAGTACACCTCTGAACGCTGTGCCTCTCTCTACACAGTGCCTCCAGATGAATGCTGTTCGCTGTTTCTCCCATTAACTTCCTTTGTTCTGCCTTCCTGTCACTCACTGTAGGATGGGGGTGGGGGGAGCCTGGGTGTGCTTGATTACCTATTATTCTCAGTCTTCTTTTCTTATCTTTTGAGGCTGAGATGGCAAGTGATTGCTCATGCCTGGTTCTTCTCTCCTTCCAGGTACTCATGGAGATGAAGGGTTTTAGATCCTCTTATAAGTTAGGTGGCTTGTTGTAGTCGGTAAAATTTAAACAGGATGTCAGGATGTTATGGGCTGAATTGCATCCTCTGAAGTTGAAGTCTTAGCTCTCAGTGGAACTATATCTGGAGATTAGGCCTTTGAAGAGGAGATTAAGGTTAAATGAGGTTGTAATGGTGGGGCTCTAGTCCAATATTCCAGACGCCATTATAAGAAGAGGGAGAGGCCAGGCAGTGGTGGCACACGCCTTTAATCCCGCACTCGGGAGGCAGAGGCAGGTGAATCTCTGTGAGTTTGAGGTCAACCTGGTCTACAAGAATGAGTTTTAGAACAGGCTCCAAAGCTACAGAGAAACCGTCTCAAAAAAAAAAAAAAAGACAAAATAAAAAGGAAAAAAAAAAGAAGAGGGAGAAACACTGGGGCATATACACACAGAGAAAGGACCAATGAGGACAGGAGAAAGGACGGCCATCTGTAAGCCAAAGAGAGAGGCCTCAGCAGAAACCGAATCTGCTAACACACTGATCTGGAACTTCCAGCTTCTAGAACCGTGTGCATAAAATCTCTATCGTCTGAGTCAACGAGCCTTCGGTACTTGCTGTGACAGCTCTAACAGACTGAGGCATAAACTGATAATTTAAAAGTGTTGGTTACTCATTCTTTCTTCTACCTTATTGACCTTCGGTGATAGGTTCCTGATGATGTTGCTAGAAGATGGAGAGGCTAAGCCCAAGCAATTTGTCTTACACCAAGCCACTGATGGTTCTGATTGTGTGTTGCTGCACTATGGTCTGACACTAATTAGGCAGACCAAACCAACCTGAACCCTTTTGAAGGCACAAGCCAAGTGTCTGATCATTTGCATGGGATGAATCCTTTTGTAAGCGATGGATGCCTCATGCCCAGAAAATGGAATTTGGTTGGTTCATAATATAATTGGAATCATGGAGATGAATAAAGTTGGGTAATTCATCATAATATTATACTGCTGTAATTACACATGGCCCAAAGGGATAGTGGAGCTTTCTGTTTGGTTTCAGACTGAGCCCTCTCAGTCTCAGAGAGATGCTGAGATGGCTCAGGTAGAGGTGGGGAGGAAGGTGAACCTCTCATTTTTCTCCCTTTAATAAGAGCAACTATTTTTATGTGTGTGAGAGGTTTTGTATGTAATTTAGTTAGATGACTGTGTTGCTAACATTTTTTAAACTCACATTTGTGATTTCACAGGTAAAAAATATAATTAAAAAAAATTACTTATCTATATATGTGTATATGATTTTTATGATTATATATATGAAACTTTTGGAGCTTAAACTTTAGTCTGATTCAGTCAGATCTTCTTTATTGGTATGTTTATGGTCATAATTCTCACTTCAAATCAGTTTCTTTATTTTCTAATTGGTCTATGAAATATCTGTGGGGGCTGGAGAGATGGATGGCTTAGTGATTAAAAAAACAGTCAACTTGTTACTCTTGCTGAAGACCTAGGCTTGATTCTCAGCACAAACCTAGTGGTTCACAACCATCTGTAACTCCAGTTCCAGGACCCCTTATGACCTCATGGTCAGCAGACATACATGCAGTGCACATATTATGTACATGCAGGCAAAATCCTCATGGCCGAGAAAGCAATCAGAAAAACATCTCCCTTTACAATAGCCACAAATATACAATATCTTGGGGTAACTCTAACCAAATAAGTGAAAGGCCTGTATG
The DNA here is from genome assembly GCA_001685075.1 of Bramus lutescens. NCBI lineage: Eukaryota > Metazoa > Chordata > Mammalia > Rodentia > Cricetidae > Bramus > Bramus lutescens. Next base: position 11,367 of record LOEQ01015517.1, read on the forward strand.
ACAATAACTTTAATTTTATAAAGAAAGAAATTGAAGAAAGACCTGTATGACAAGAACACTTAACAAAACTTTTAAAAAGAAAAAAAAGTTTTGCACAAAGTTCAAAAGTCATAGGTGTTCAAGTGTTAATTTAAATTGAAAGGAAACTATAGGCAATATTGAAACAGTCATTAAAAGTCCCCCTGCCCCCTCAAAAAAGTCCAGGACCAGATGGCATCAGCGCAGGATTCTACCAGAATTACAAAGAAGAGCTAATTCCAATATTCCTCAAATTGTTTCACACAATAGAAACAGAAGGAGCATTGCCAAACTCCTTTTAAGAGGCTATAGTTACTATAATACCCAAACCACACAGACATTACTAAGAAAGAAAATTACAGACCAATCTCACTCATGAACATGGATGCAAAATACTCAATAAAATACTGGCAAACTGAATCCAAGAGCACATCAAAAAAATCATCTACCACGACTAAGTAGATTTCAACCAAGAGATGCAGATGGTTCAACATATCTATCAATGTAATCCACCATATAAACAAACTGAAAGAAAAACAAAGCACATGATCATCTCATTAGATGCTGAAAAAGCCTTTGACAAAATCCAACACCACTTCATGATAAAGGTCTTGGTGAGATCAGGGATACAAGGAACATATCTACACATAATAAAAGCAACTTACAGCAAGTCGACAGCCAACATCAAATTAAATGGAGAGAACCTCAAAGTGATTCCACTAAATCAGGAATAAAACAAGGCTGTCCACTGTCTTCATATCTATTTAATCTAGTACTTGAAGTTCTAGTTAGAGCAATAAGACAACAAAAGGAGATCAAGGGGATAAAAATTGGAAAGGGAGAAGTCAAACTTTCATTATTTGCAGATGATATGATAGTATACATAAGTGACCCCAAAACTCTACCCAGGAACTCCTACAGCCGATAAACACCTTTAGTGATATGGTGGAATACAAGATTAACTAAAAAAAATCAGTACTCTTCCTATATATAAATGATAAATGGGCCGAGAAAGCAATCAGAGGAACATCACCCTTTACAATAGCCACAAATATAAAATATCTTGGGGGTAACTCTAACCAAATAAGTGAAAGACCTGTATGACAAGAACTTTAACTTTATAAAGAAAGAAATTGAAGAAAACATCAGAAAATGAAAAGATCTCCCATGCTCTTGGATAGGTAGGATCAACATAATAAAAATGGCATTCTTACCAAAAGCAATCTACAGATACAATTCAACCCCCACCAAAATCCCAACACAATTCTGCACAGATCTTGGAAGAATAATACTCAACTTCATATGGCAAAACAGAAAACCCAGAATAGCCAAAACAATCCTGTACAATAAAGGAACTCCCAGAAGGATCACCATCCCTGACTTCAAACTTTACTATAGAGCTAAGTAATAAAAAAAGCTTAGTATTGGCATAAAAAAGACATGTGGACCAATGGAATCAAATTGAACACCCTGACATTAATCCACACACATGAGAATATCTGATTTTTGACAAAGAAGTCAAAATGGTACAATGGAAAAAGGAAAGCATCTTTAATAAATGGTGCTGGCATAACTGGATGTCAACATGTAAAAGATTGCAAAGAGATTCATATCAATCACCATAAACAAAACTCAAGTCCAGATGGATCAATGACTTCAACATAAATCCAGATATATTGAACCTGATATAAGAGAAAGTGGGAGTTGTTTTAAATGTATTGTCACAGGAAATCACTTCCTAAATATAATACCAGTAGCATAGACACTGAGAGCAACAATTAATAAATGAGACCTCCTGAAACTAAAAAGCTTCTTTGAGGCAAAGGTCAAAGTAAATAAGTCAAAACAACAGCCTACAGAATGGGAAAAGTTCTTTACCAACACCACATTGGACAGAGGGCTGATCTCCAAAAATATATAAAGAACTCAAGAAAAAAAGACATCAAAATACAAAATAATCCAATTAAAAATGGGGTACAGAGCTAAACAGGAAATTTTCAGAAGAATCTCAAATGTCCAAAAGACATTTAAAGAATTGCTCAACATCCTTCATCAGCAGGGAAATGAAAATCAAAACAACTCTGGGATACCATCTTACATCTGTCAGAATGGCTAAGATAAAAAATACTGAGGACAGCTTATGTTGGAGAGGATGTGGGGTAAAGTGAACACTACTTCTCTGCTGGTGGGAGGGAAAACTTGTACAGTCACTTTGGAAATCATTATGGTGGTTTCTCAGAAAATTGGGAATCAATCTTCATCAAGACCCAGTGATAGCACTCTTGGGCATATACCCAAAGGATACTCAATAATACTACAAGGACACTTCTCCAACAATGTTCATAGCAGCATTATCCATAATAGCCAGATTCTAGAAACAGTCTAGATGCCCCTCAACTGAAGAATGGATAAAGAAAATATGGTACATTTACACCATGGATTATACTCAGCTATAAAAAACAATGACACCATGAAATTTGCAGGCAAATAGATGGAACTAGAAAAAACCATCCTGAGTGGGGTAACCCAGACTCAGAAAGACAAACATGGTATGTACTTATCCATAAGTTGATATTAGATGTAAAGCAAAGGACAATAAGACTACAGTCCACTGCTCTAGAGAAGTTAGGTAACAAGGAAGACCATAAGAGAGACACATAGATCACCCTTGGAAGGGGAATTAGATGAGATTTCCTGGGTAAACTGGAGGCAAAGGGGAACAGCAAAGTGGAGGTGATGGGAGATGAGAACCTGAGGGAACAGGATGGTCAAGGGGAGAGAGGAATGGAGTGGGAGAACATTGAAAGAGAGATCTTAGATCCACTATGGGGAGAGGGAGAAACTCCCAAGAATCCACAGGATGACCTGAGTTAAGACTTCTAGCAATAGTGGAGAAGGTGCCTGAACTGACCTTCCCCTGTAACCAGATTGGTAAATACCCCAACTACCTTCATAGAGCCTTCATCCAGTAACTGATGGAAGCAGATGCAGATATCCACAGCCAAGCACCAGGCTGAGCTCTGGGAATTCAATGAAGAGAAGGAGGAGGTAAGCAAGGGAAGTGAAGATCACGATAGAGAAATCCATGGAAACAGCTGAACCAAGCTCAAGAAAACTCATGAACTCTATAGACTAATAGCTGTGAAACCTCCATGGGACCTAACAAGGCCCTCCATATGCAGGAGACAGTGGTAAGCTTGGACTATCTGACAGGTACCTGGCAGTAGGACCAGGATCTATCCCTGGTGCATGAGCTAGCTTGTTGGAGCCCATTCCCTATGGTGGGATACTATGCTCAGTCTCAATGCAGTGGGGAGGGGCTTGGTCCTGCCCCAACTTATTATGCCAGACTTTATTGATTCTCCATGGGAGCCCTTACCCCTTGGGAGAAATGGATGGAAGGTGGACTGCGGGGTTGGGGGGAGCAAAGGGAGGCAAGAGGGAGGAGGGGTGGAGGAAGAACTGTGGTTGGAATGTAAAATGAAATAAAAATATAAATTAAAAAAGAAAAATAATGATAGCACACCATATTGTAGTAGTGAATCAGAAACCATGGTTTGAAGTAGCACATATGTATTTTTCTTTTTTTTAAATTAAATAATTTATTTTACATCCTGGCCACATCCTCCCCCCCTCCTCTGTACCCCTTTAGTCCACCCTCCACTGTTTGTGTTCAACAGAGCAGCAGCAGAGCAGCACATATGCAATTCTAATGCCTATCAGGAGTGTTTCAATTCCTGTCCTATGCAGACATTGCTAATCAATTATAGAACTCATTTCCACAAAGCATAGAGATCTTCTATTTAATTCTCAGAGTTAGAAGGAGAACACTGTCGCGACCACCTCGACCAGCAAGGATGATGCAACACCAGAGCTCTTCTTGCAAGCA
>LOEQ01015518.1:0-15272 GCA_001685075.1 Bramus lutescens
TGGCTGGGCTGTGTGTAAGGCTGGAAGCTGGGGGTGGAGGGAGTGTATATGGCTGGGCTGTGTGTAAGGTTGGAAGCTGGGGGTAGGTGGGGTGTAGATGGCTGGACTGTGTGTAAGGCTGGAAGCTGGGGGTGGGGGGAGTGTATATGGCTGGGCTGTGTGTAAGGTTGGAAGCTGTGGGTAGGTGGGGTGTAGAAGGCTGGGCTGTGTGTGAAGCTGGCAGCGGTTGTGAGCCTGTGCAGCCCCTGGCTGTTAAAGTGACCCCAGCATGAAACTGAAAGCTGCCAGTGTGGGAATGAAGGCTTCTCTCTCTCTGGTCCACAGGAATTATATTTTCCTAACGTCAATCTTGACCACAAGTTCCTAAGCCCAGTGTGACCTTAATTTGGACCTCTGGGGATTGATAATGAATTGACTCAGCTACTCACCCCTATGTTCTTTCTGGCTCTGACACACAGTTTCCAGGTTTCCTACGTGGGACAAGTTTTCGTACGTGATGTTTATATTTCATCTGTCAGTCCACGAATGTAATACATCCTGCAGAATGCCACCTTCTACTGCCGAAGTTTTCGTAAGCCCACTGTACGCAGTAGGCTTGAAACAAGTATATGCTTGCTGCATTTTCTTGGTGCAATATTAAAGCAGGGTGTTTGTGGTGGGTTAAAGAGATAAAAGCAAAGGTCCGATTTCATAGTTTTGTAAGTTTCTCTTACAGTTGTAGTTCAGGTGTCGGTACACATGGGGCACTCTGTGACTGGAGAACCTGGTACACAGCAGTGGAGAAAGATCCTGGCTCTTGGCCATAATCATATATGTTCCACCTGGGTAACACGCCTACACCTGCTCAAGGGCCGCCCCTCCTTCTCAAGCCTGGGGAATGCTTGCACACATGAGGCCACTTGCTGCTCCTGCACGGTTGATGAGACCAAAGGTGATTCTCCTGAGCTGAGGACAACTACCGACAGACTGGGTCTAGCTCTAGCCTGGCGACAAGAAGCTGGCATGGGTCACGTTCTCCTCTCTGCAGAGGATAAGAAACTAAGTTGGTAGCTGTCAGAAAAACAGAAAATACGAGGAATACAAACAAGTTCGACTCACGGCGGAAAACTAGTGTGCGATTGTAAACCACTGCAGCGAAGGTCAGCAAACATGGGCTGCTTGCCGCCTTTTCTAGTGCAGGTGTTGTGCCTTCTGGATTTCTGCAAAGGACTTCTGTATCCTTTTGGTGAGCCACCATTTTCAACTGAGCACATTATAGTCAATGCCTGCAATGGCAACCTAGACTATAAAGTGCCCTTATACAATCAGTACATAACTCCAAATACCCTCGTCTTTTTCACCCATTCATTGTCCCTACTGCCAGCCCAATGGGTAGCAGGGACAGACAGATACAGCTTGAAAAGAATGTGGGTACAGTGAAGGTAGTGAAGGACCAGACCGAAACAGAGTGAGCAAAGGTGGCCAAGGTGTATGAAACACAGAGAATCAAGGCCTAGAAGGAGGATCCAGTAGCCAAAAGAATGCACATTAGAGGGGCTTCCTAATCTCGTTAGAAATGCCTGAGTCAATGAGACCACAGACCTGGAGGACAAAACCTGCCATCTTCTGAATAGGGGTGGGGGTCATGGTCCTAAGATTTTGAAATATTGTTATTATCATTTTTATTTGCTTACAGCAACTTTTTAAAGTATGGGTTTGCATTTAACAAAAATCTTGTCATGGGTAAAACATGGGTCTACAAGCAACTTCCAAATTGGTTATTTGTATATCCACAATGATTAAAAACAAAACTTTATGATTTCTATGCAACCTCACATAAATGAATGCCTGGGAACATAACTGTCTCCCCCCCCCCTTCTTTTACCTTTTCCTTGTCTTAGGAATTAAAACACCACAGCGAGCATACAGGGAAATTCATCTCATGCTTCCCAAGCCATCTGCAGTATACAGAGAGAAGCGCCATTTCTAGGTTGTGAATATATAAGGTGCTCCACATTCTAAACCCTGCCTGGCAGCTGGGTGCTAATGGCTTCTTCCCAGCAATGCACCAGCTAATGGCTTCTTCCTGGCACTCAGTCAAGCATCACTAATGGCTAGCAAGTTGCCTGCCCACTCCTAAAGTGAGAATGACACTTTGGTATTTGGAGACAGCCACCTAGCAGACCCTCCACTTGGCCACAGAAGCCAGGGGACTTGGATACACAGTGCGCTAGAAAATGACATTGTCAAGGCCAGATGTGATATGTGGTCAGCATGGGGACACTGAGATGGAATTCTATTTTGAACTCGAAATGACTTGTCAGAGAGACATAAAGAGGGAAAGGACAAAGGCTTCCTGTTATGAGCCCATCTGTCAGTTTAATATTGTTGTCAATATCAAAGAAGTATTTGGGAAATTCTCAGTTATGATGGGATGTGTCTGAGACGGTGATTGGCTGTCAGGTAAGGGAAATGGATGTGGGTACATCGCAGTCTAGTATATGAAGCTCTCTCATCTCGTCACATACACACAGTGGAGTCTCTCAGAGTGAGGAACTCGGGTGGGTTTGTAAGTGATACTCTGGAGCTAACGCCTTCCAGGTTAATCCCTGTGTTTGTGTTTCTTTGCTCTTGTTTTCATTTGGCTTTTCCTGGGTGGCACTAGAAGTCTCCATATCATGTCCATCCTCCCAGATGCAGAATCCCAAGCTTGATAAATTTCATTGTAAAAACAAACCAATAACTAGAATAAGATGATATGATCAAGTGATTATTCGTGCACTCCTCTGTCTTGGTTAGGTCTATTTGAAGTCTACTTTGAGGCAAGAAGGATAGGTATAGTTTGTGATGAATAAATCCAAGACCAGTGGGATCCAAACCAGCAGCATTTTATAGCTAACTCAAACCTAAGGGTAGGTACTCTCTTATGTCTCCCAGCATACACCCAATTGTTGAGTGTGAAGCAGGAGGTTTTGTTACCCAGTTCCGCTTTATTCCCTGCAGGTGTCAAGCTAACCAGGAGGCAATAAAAAGAATTTGGGCTGTATTCTTTGAGTTATCCCTCACGCTCCGACGACAAAAAGCCTGCCTCTAATCCTCAGCATTTTAAATTGAGTTTATGAAACAGAAAGCCCAATTTAAATGAACAACGGTTCCCACCATTGAGCAGGTCAATCAACCAATAGCCCTGGAAAGAATGCCCTGATTGGTTTCCACCTAGTCATTGGACAGTGGAGGATTCTGAGTCCTGAGGAAGTTGAGCAACATGCATCTTGCTTCTGAAGCAAGATTACCAGAACTCAGCCATGGTTCGAATAAGAAGCTAAATGGCTGGATAGACACTCAGTGCTATGGAAGCTTCCTGCTGCTCACTTCTCTCCCAAGCCAGAGGCTCAGCAGGAAATCTTGTGATGTCTCAGTCTGAGGATCATGGAGATAATTGGGACTGCTGTTTAAGCTTTCCCTAAGAGGTACTTTACCCTGAGTGATACTGTTTCATTGTTTCAGATTGTGTTCTAGTCTGAAGTTATCACACATTTTAGGTTTAGACTGCCATCTTCTAAAGGCAAAGATGGCCATTTGGAAAAAATGTATTATTCATATTCTATATGAATAATAAGTGATTTACCTTCTTAATTGTTTTCTAGTTTTGATTTTTTTAATTGCCTTACTTACTGCTCTGTCATATCTAACATTCTGGGAAACCACTGCCTTAAGCCATAACAAGGCACCAGAGATTTTTAAATCGGGGACTAACATGAGCAGAGAAGCAATTTAGTAAAATTAATTGCGCTTTAGTGGATAGCATCAACTTTAGTGGGAAGAAAACACAGTCGTGAAGCCTGCTTACAAATCCAGGGCAACCCAAGCTATGTGGAGTGGGAGGAAAGGACCAGCAGGGAGATAGTAGGGCCTGAAAGAGGAGCAGGGTGTCAAGGACAATGCAGGAGTGATTCAGTGGTCCTATGTCCAGCTACCCAAAGGGACTGTGTTTTACATACGAATGGGCAAAGCCTGGTGAAATTAAGAATCAGATTCATTCTTTGGTTTGTGGCTATCTTTGATTTGAGAATGGTAGTAACAGAAGAAAACCCAACTGGAGCTGGCAATGCAAGACTGATCTTCTGCAGCTGTCAGAGGGATCCACAAGAGAAACACAGGAGGGCATCACATACAAAGGATGATTTCTGTCAGATGTGCACAGCCAGGTTCCCACCCTGAACTTCCGTGATCTATGAGGCTCCCAGCAGTCCTTGCTTAAATCCGCTCTGCCTATGATATATCTCTGATAGAAGGCTGTCTTACATAATAGAAGGGACAGTTGACCGTTGGCACTTAGTTTCTACATCTTCTTGACTTTGGATCAACTCTGATCCATGCTCCCAGGTAAGAGCAAATCTTACAGACCCAAAAAAGACAGTGAGCCAGATGGTGGTGGCGCATGCCTTTAATACCAGTATTCCAGAGGCAGAGGCTGGAGGATCTCTGTGAGATCAAGGTCAGCCTGGTATATAGAGTGAGTTCCAGGACATCCAGGGCTACACAGCAAAACCCTGTCGCAAATTCTACTCTCCCTATTGTTCCACAGAATCAAAGGGAAATAGTAGATAAAGGAGAGAGGTGGGCAATCAGGGACAGAAGCGGCTGCCTTGATCTTTCACAGCGTCAGGACTGTTGTAAGATCTTCAGAGTAAACTGAAAAAGTGAGAAACAGAATGTCTGATAATGAAAATGGTTTTTCTGTAACCCAACATTACTCGAATGTGAAAAAGACCAATTATTTGGGCTGTTTGGTGGCCCCAGTGATTAATCTCAATTGTCCAGTTGCTGAGCTCTAATATCACCTGGGCAGCAGGCCTCTGGAATTCCTGTGGGAGGCTGTCTTGGTCAGGACGACTGAGGCAGGACGACTGGTCCACTCTGGGCAGCACCATTCCCTAGCATGGTGTCCTGGATTGTACTCGAAGGAGACTGATGTGGAAGCAAGCAGTCATCACATCCTGCTGAAACAAGCGCAGGTGCTGTGGACAGGAGGCACATGACTCTGTGATCCTAAGTCCAGCTTCCCAAAGAGACTGACTTGCACAGGGCTGAACAAACCTCACTTTGTGAGTGAGGACGCGGTATGACCGGGGGCTTCCACACAGTCCTTCTAAGGTTTGCCACTACCATGGACACTCTTTCAGTGTGAAATAAAAATCAGTCCCTGTAAGCATCTTGTCAGATAGTTTACACAGCAACAGAAAGAGAAGAAATAGGCTTTTCCGTTTAATAATATTCCAATCTAGAATCACTGTCTAAATCCAGAACGAGAAATAACACATGCATTTTGTATTGCTGATGTATATATACTTGCATTTGGTATATATGTGTCTTATCATGCATAAATACATACACATGTATAAGAACTAAAAATATGTAAAGAAGTACACACAAAGAAAACAGTGTAAGTGCAGCTTCACTGAGTTACAAAGAATATATATTTGATGTTCTTTTATGAAGACTAACAAGGGGACCAGGTTGGTCTCTGCATTCTGCAGACCACAATAGAGGCTTTATTAAATTCTGTAGGTCTTACATTTGTTAAGTAATTTCTTCAATGAGATTTCAAAAACTAATATTGCATTATATTTTTTCCTTTATGAGAATTTTAACTACTAAATTTAATTATTTCATTTTTATTTCACATTGTGTACTTTTGGCCTTCCAAAAGAAGACTTTTAATATGTAAATAATGCATGTTAAACAAAAGAGTCTCTCAAATTATGCTAGGTCTAAATTTGGTCTTATTTTAACAGTTACCATTTCCTACAGGTTCATCCCTTTTGATGATGAACATTTATTTTTTTAAAGTCATTCTTTTTGATATCAGAATTTCCGTGTTGTAAGATCTACCATATTGTGAGCCACATGGGCCTTCTGTGTCTGCCTGCGACTGCCTCCATTTTCACAGGGTAGAGCTGCTTTTAGCAGAGATATGGCATTATGTAGTATATACAGATCCAATGAAAAGAAGCCCCTACAGAAGGCTCCCAGCTGTGTCTGTGCAGGTTGGGAGGAGCTGCCGCCTGAGGAAAAGTGCACTGGAGGTGCAGTGGCCAATGCTCTCTCTTCCTCCGTCTGTCTCTTCAGGGTCCCAGGCTGTTTCTGCAGAAGTGCCACCAAACTATTCCTTGTATGAGCTAGACAACTCAGCTATGACCCTTCTGTAGCTTCTAAGATCAGAACTAACTTTGCTCCCTTGTTTTACAGAGGTGACATTGATCAGCATTGAAAAGGGGTGACCTGAGTTGAAGATTTAAACTCCAGCAGACTTAGTGGGGTCACCGATTCTCTTCTTGGGTTGGGTGAGGCCTCCACCATTTCACCTAAGGAAGGGAAGAGCATTTTAACCATGAAATCCCTCTGGGAGAGGGAGAGGCAAATGTATATGCTTCCATTAGTCCTGTGCTCATGCTGGCTCTTCACTGGTTATTGGCTGAATAAAACCATGCTCTGGAAATCATACCTGTGAAAGAAGTGAGGGAAGCATTTCAGGTGTGTATACAGCAGGAAGTGAGACTATTGTATCATTCATATGTAACAATACTGTCGGTAGCTGGTGAGGCCACCAAATGGTAGAGCTACTCATGGGCTAGGGAAGAATACAGACAAGAACAGAGACAGTTGTGGCTGCAGGCATCTGATGCTGTGAGAACATTACACAGTGTGCCCCAGAGGTAGCTAGAGGGCTCCTATTGCACACTGAAGGGCACACAATGCTGTCTGTTTCATAAGGGATTCTGATGCCAGACAGTGATATCTAAGACTTCCCAAAGATAAATAAGTGACAAAATATGTGAGGCCTATCTTATTAAGTGGCCAGAAAAGAGGAACAAGGCAATACATATCCTCACATGCCTTGTTCTGGTCCATGACTCACGCCTTTGAGTGATAGATTGCCAGGGCCTGAGTATCAACATGATGGCATCAGATTCATATTTTAGAAAGATCACTGTGTCTACTAAAGGAGAGATGTTGAAACGAAATGGGAGGACAAGAAGGTGAGAAGGTGACTTCAGTCATCTGGGAAAGGCTGGCGAGGACTGGACCTGACGGAGCAGAGAGAGAAAAATCAGGACTGTGGATGTTTAAAAAGTAGGACAGGTCACTGGATGATTTATTGGACATCAGGAAGAGGAAGGAATCAAGAATGAAGCTTTACAAAAGAGAGAGAGAGAGAAAGAGAGAGAGAGAGAGAGAGAGAGAGGTTTCACGCAAAGGATGCATCCTTCACACGCTGCCTCCAGTGTCACTGCTGGTCTCCATATTAGGAACAGAACTATATATTTCATGAGGAGGCAATCATCCTCCATGTCACAGGCTGCAGGAATGTCCTCCTTTGTCATTCCTTAAATTGACACCTAGCAGGACTTGTGCTCTAGTCTAATTTTTATGTTCCATGTGCACACACCTTCTCTCTCCTATGAGTTAAAACAGAAGCTCCACTTCGTGCTCTTTCCCTACAGGTTATTAAGCCACAGCTCTTGAGTCTCCTTTGTGCTTTTGGAATCTTAGAAAAAACTCTACCTATTAATGTTTGTATATAAAGATATTACTGACCTCCATCTCTCAGGCTTTGGGCTGTGTGGATATATTTTCAAGGGTGCTGACCCATTTATTGCTTTGTCTTTGGCATTTGAGTTACTGCGTAAACCACAGTTCCTTCCAGACGCAGAGTGGATAGCTGCCGTGGACGGCAGAGGCATCTGACTGTGGGAAAGTATGAGTCCTATGAGTTTGGTTTTTCTTTTATCTATTCTAGTCACACAATGTCTCCTGTAAAATGGCCTCCTCCCTCTTAAGTAGTAAACAAGCTAAAACACTTGAGATGTATGGACAAGGCATTCGATGTGGATAGTCGAGTTTCACTAATTGTTCGAGGCCTGTAGAAAGCATTTGTCAGCACCACACATGTGGCCCCATGATCACAGTGACTGCATGCAATGACTTCATGTGCACACATAAATGTGGGAATTGGCTACAGTGTTGTAGTTTCCTGCACACTTCAGCTTTTGCTGTGGAAGAATTACTGCTAAATGGAAAGAGGAACAGATAGGTCATTGGTAAACCCGCCATCTGTCTCCACACAGAGAGAATGGCTCTGTAGACTTTTCAAGAGTAAAATATCATCCAGGTGTGTATTTGCTGCAAAGCACCACATTGTGGTCAGTGATGACAATGGTCCCCTCATGAGGCTGTATGAACTGCAAAGGACCAAGAGGCGGGACATCATGTGGCTTATTATGCTCTCTAGACCTTCTAAGGTGCAGGTTCTAGTATGACAAATTACACCACACATGCTAGCACGGGGAGTTAATCATTATCTTGTTTACTGTACACCGTGAGTGAAATACCACCTCACTGAAGTTAAAATAGCCAAATGAGAAATAAAAGCCACACCAGCTGTGGGCTTTGGCATTTAAGTCACAGCAAAACTTCATGTTGTGCAAATACCAAACATCAGATAACGTCACAGGAACAGATCAAGGGAGGCTCAGCAACACACAGCACTGGGGTGGAAGGCATCTGTGAAGTAAGTGTTATTCTACATTCTACCGGAATAGTGATATTAGAATTATCTCACTAGTAGAATGCTTTACTCCAAAACCAAGATAGGCATTAGTCCTAATACTATAATTGGTCATAAATCAGCATTGGCAAATTCCCTTTATTTTCCCCCAAATAAATTTATAGTTAACATGGTGCTTTTGAAAAGAGAATGCAAATGTCACCATTAGAAATATTTGCTTTTGCAGAACTGGATAATATTTAGCAAAACATTTGCCAAATATTCTTTGTAAGAAAACAGAAAGAAGGTGCAGCTAGGTAAGTTTAGAAGGTTTTACATATTACATGTTCTATTCATGAATACCATGCATTTGAGAAATGAAATCTGTTAAATCTGTGTAACCTAGTATTCCCCTCGTATTTCATGTCCTCTCGTAATGGAAAACTAAATTTTCATGATGACGTAGCTGAATATAGTGTACCTTGAGAAGTAAATTTCTCAGAGGGTTTATAATCCAGGTCAACTGGAGAGTTAATAGTAAAACCAAAAGCTGAGAGTCAATAAACTACAATAAAAATCAATGAGGATCTTATAGACTGCTCAAGAACAAACCCACTCCAATTTCTACTGCAGTAATTCAACTTATATATTTTCAAACGGATAATAAGCAAACCTAACATAATACAACCATAATGTTGATAGTCTTTATTTGGGAATTGTCTATATCTAGAATCCATAGTTTGCTAAATTGAAGGTACTTTCATGTGATAGAGAGTCACTCTGATTGAACAAGTGAAGATGAATATTAGATGAAGAGAGAGTGTGCTCCGTACAGCACAGGACAAAAGAAACTCTCAGGAAGAAATAAAGATGAAGAGGGAGAGGAGAGTAGAGAAGAAAACGAGAAGGAACAAATAGGTAAATTTATAAAAACACAGGAGTGTAATGTAATGACTAAATATAAGTTGATTTAAATAATTATATTTCTGAACTTTATCTTTTAGTGTTCTGCCTCTCTTTGTATGATTTCTTCATTGTATTGTTAGGAAATATATAGACTAGGCATCAAACATGAAGTGTGGAGGAAGTAAAGGTATTATCTGTCCATGAGCATTTGATGGGAGTTTGGCTTTGCCTGAACACCCTTTTCCTCTGTCCCTGTGAGTTAGCTCACTTAATAGCTCAAGCAATGGTTTGGGGATGGTTGCAGTAAGGTTAACTGTTTTACTGTAACTAATGCAAAGATTTAAAGAAATTTCGGCTTTTTTCTAGAAGTCCATTGGGAAGACATTGTGTATTTCTGGAAATAAATAATGAAACTGTAGTAATAAGTTTCAGCAAAGTTTAGTACAATGCTCCAATTCCATCAGTTCCTTCTAGCGTCACTGCCCTTCCTCTCAGTCAGACTATGACAGGGAAGGAATTTCAAGCTCTCATTTTTTATTATTTAAGTTTCCACAGTACCCCATACATTACTGAATAAAAATGGTTCAGTTTTAAATGATTTTAGGGTATATGGATTCACCGTTAATAACAATAATACAAAACCAGGGAATTTGGGAGGAGCTCTGTGGAGACCTGTTGGGTGCCTGTGATTTGGATGGCCAAAGGGCTTAGAAGCATATGCAGTACAAACTGTGGTACTTGCCCAGCATCATTCTCCAGCTGTTTGCTCCTACTGGAACAGCAAGAATGGTAAAGCGACATAAAATGAACATCCATTAGCCCTGCCTGCCCATCTGTCTGTACCTGTGGTCACAGTGTAATATGCGGCCTTTGAGGAACTAACCACGCTTCCGTTAAAGACTGCAGGTCTGTTACATGGAATATGGCGCTACTGAACCAGACAGAGAGGTTCTTGTCCTTTTAAGGATTGTGTTGCTGTTGTTTGTTTTGTTCAGGCTAGCAGCTTGGGACTCACTCTGCATCCTCCTGCCTCAGCCTACCGAGCACTGTTACTAGACAGTACCATACTCGGCTTCTTTCAATTCTATGCCGTGAACATGAAATATTTATGCACATTTTCATTGGTATTGCCACGTTTGTTTACCTTGCTTAATGTTCAAGAAAGCTTATGCGTCTCCTTTCCCTTAAGGGCCATACTCAGATATTTTCCAAGTACTTACACTTGCTATACCAAAGCACTTGTTTAACATATTTCTTTGACTATACAAACCAAGATCTAAAAGTTATAGTTGTCAAGGCATACATCTTTTTATTTTTAATTGGCAAACTAAATTGTTGGGTATATATTTATAGAGTAAAATACACCATCTATCTTCTATACATATACACAGCAAGGAGATCACTGTGTGTCCACACAAGGAACCACATAGAGACCCACACCTGCATATGTGGGGAACCACATACAGGCAGCCACTGTACCTCTACCCAAGAAACTGATGACATAGAGAAGCCCTCAACTGTTTCTAGTAAGTGAACACAGACAGACTACATCTCCACCCAGTTCTTCAATATGCATTTTATGCTATATATATATATATAAAGATATATAAAGTATAAGTATACTTTTTCATATAAGTATACATTTTATACTTACCTTGTTGCAGACTTAGTTTCAATTAGGTAAACCAACTTTCACCTCCCAGTTCTCCTTTTCCCTTTCTGTATTAATGTTATTATTATTATTATTATTTTGCCTCGTCCAAAAGACGTGGAGTTAGGGGTCTCCTTGCCTGAGGCTTCAAAGCCCTTAGGGTTTGGTTTTTGTCAATTGCATTTCTTTCTGTCTTCATTCTGCATTTGGCCAAAGCTGACTCATCTCTTCCCTTCCTCATCATTGTCCCATTTTCTGTGTATTTTTACTTCTAGTTCTTCCTGCTGCTCAGTACTAATCCACAGTCTTACTTTGCTTCTTTTCTTTACAGTTCTACCCTCAGTATGTAATAGCTCACAAACATTGCATTATCCCTGTTTATTTAACCAATCCCTACCAGTTACCGGATTTGAAGAGGCAACTATTGATAAGTTGGAAATCATTGCATTTCCGTCCTGAGTCCATCAGTCAGTTGTGGTCGCTTCTGCAGTTAGTGCTCTTCCTGTGCTGCTAGACAACAGGCAAATAGACAAAGAAAGCATGTCTGCACATTGTTGAGACAAGGGCGTGCATACATTATCTGGCCAAGAAAAAGAGTGAAATTGTTTTTCCTGAAAAATAAATGCAACTAGAAATCATTGTATTAGGCAAATGAATCCACACAATGGAAAAAAAATCATGTTTTGTCTCATTTGTGGATCCTAGACTGTATAGAGACACACAACTTCACGCATAAACACACTCCTCTAATATGCAGACACATGTAGGGAAGCAGAAAAGATGGAGAAAGCAAAGAACCCTGGAGAAAAGAGGAGGGGACGAGAGGGAAGAGCATGAGGCGAAAATCAGGTCCTCGTACGTCATAAGGAAATCAGCACTATGCACACTGAATATATGCTCATAAAACTTAATTAATAGGGTAGGGAGATGAGAGAGATGGCTCTGTGTATAAGAGTGGGCATTTCTCAGTTCTGAGGAGAGTTCCCACATAGACATCAACATGCTTGGAGACTCTGGGTGTCCCCCAAACACCACTAACTCCAGGTCCCCTGCCAGGAGAGAATCCTGGCTGAGAGCAAGCTCACATTGCAGGAAGAAAGCTTGCCTCAAATGGATAGGTGGCAAAGAGTGACAAAGCAGGATACACACCACCCTCTTCTGGCCTCTACATGCATGCACCCATGTGCACACCCCATATATGCACACATGTGCATATTCACATACACATGTGTGCTCTTATAAACACATGCACAGCCATGTGAACACCCCCCACAAAACCACATGTGCACACATACACACATGCATGTACTTGTGCACACAAATTTTAAAATGGAAAAAATATTTTCTCAAAAATGTTAAATAAAAAACAAAATGCTACATAATTTTTAGAGTGTGGATATGTTAAAAATGTATAGATAAACAACAAAAAAAGGAAAACTGTAATTTTCCTCTTTTCTTGAGGTTCCCAGAGACAGGAAAGTAAGAATTTTATTTTAGTTTTGTACACTTGTCATTCACTGAAAGAAAGCAGTGAAAGTTATTTCTTAGAAAAGTGAAGTCGTTGAGGGGTTTACACTCCTCTGTGCCTCTCATTTGGCTTCTTCAAAGGATGTTTACTCGAGAGGGATTTGGTACTTGGATGGGCTCTGAGAGCTTATGGGTTTGCAAGTTTAGGATGTTGTCTGGTTTCCCCGAAAGTGACGGAAGAGAGGGCATTTATCATTCATTATACAAACACAGATATCCTTTCCAGAGTCCAGCCAAAATAACTGAGATATTTTGATTTTTCTGAGTCTTTTGCTTGGCAGGTTAATTTTGAGAAAGCTTGGAAAATTAAAAAAAAATAAAACAAAACAGTGAGGCCCACATGTTCCACTCCGCTGCTTTGGCTGACTATGTTTCCTGCTGATCTCAGCTGCAGGGGAACTATGCAATCCAAGTCTTAGGGGGTTCTCTGCCAATGAATATCTGCTTAACATGAACCACAAACATCCAGAATTAACTGAGAAGGACAGATTCTGAATGGGAAAGGGACAAGGACCCGTGGTAAGACCATGAGTAAATCAGTTAGCACTTACTGCGTAAAAACCCAACAAAACACCAGCGCCTTTGACAGGCACCTTAGATACCGTCTCCTGGGATTACTTGAGAGGATGGGAACTCTTGTGTGCTCCAGAAGATGCTTGAAGAATGCCAGACTGTAACAAGGACTTCACAGCTTTCCTGCTTTGCAAAGCTCATGCCAGAATAATAGCCTGTTTGTCTACAGAGAAAGAGATTGATTCCTTCTACACTGATATGTGCTTTTCAATTTTGCTAGGTGGATCTCACCATTTTTAAGAGGAGTGTGTCTTTGAATGTGGGGTGTTTGGAAACCTGTTCTTTGCGTCCTAGAAGTAAGACTCATTTCTCCACAGTCCCCAAAACTCCTCAATATGTCATGCCAGGACTCTGGGCATGGAAGAAGGATACTTCTTTCTATAAGAATATAATACCTTAAAATTATGGAACTACTGCCTATTTGTTGAAATTCTCAACTTCATCAAATTATATGATGACTTACATAAAAATGTCTTGCAAGTGAAAGTGAAGATGTTCTAAATGAGGATTCACCTAATGAGGCAATGCAGCTCCTATGACCAGGACTATAGGTATTATTTGAAAGCCTGTTTCAAAACAGATGTGCAATTTTCCTGCTCCTGTCATCAAAGATGATGATTTTGATATCTTAATTTTACCTTAATTTTAAGGTAACTTGATACCTTAAATTTTAGGTCATCTTATACTGTTTAGTTTCTTGATAAAAACTGAGCAGAATTCTTCTTCTTAGAAGATGTCCTTTGACCTTAAAAGAATCTTGTGGCACAACTATATAACTAGTTACTAAAGTGGTCTTTCATAGACACATGAATCCAAACCTTAATTACACTATTTCAAAGCTATGAGACACTGTCCTAATTATATATTCATGGCTCTGATTTTTCTGTCTTTAGAGAAAGTAAAGTAACACGCAGATTTCTGGACCTCCTGAGGAGTAAATGCAGTTGCACTGTTGAGAAAGACCCATAGTTCCATTCCTGCACTTCCTGTTGCTTTTTGGGAGAAAAAAAAGTTTGAAAATAGCTGATGCAAAAGAAAAGGAAAGAGGTGGGAAATACTTAGCATGGCTGTGTGTTGTCTGTTTCTGCTGTTCACACAACCAGTAGAAAATCTTTCATGTTCATCTTTGCCTGTCACATTACATTCTCCACACAGAAGTCATTGCTCACCAAAGATTCTTGATCATTTGTCTTTGCAACAGTCTTCTGAGATTGTGCTTACCTGTATATGTATAGCACACACACACATCCATCCATCCATCCATCCATCCATCCATCCATCCATCCATCCATCCATCCATCCACTGACCCATCTGTCTGTCTGTGTTTCTATCTGCTGCATTTTGGTCCATGGGGTAAAGGCATGGTTCTTAGCTTGATGTTTGTTGGAAGAAGGTGAAACTTTAGGAGATAAGGCTTATGTGAAGATTTTCTGGTCATTGGAACAAGTTCTTGAAGTACAGAATGACATCCCAATCCCCAGACTGTCCATGACGCAAGTAGTTTTGCTCTGCTATTTGCTCGTGCTAAAATCCAAAACCTCATCACAGCCTAAAATTACACCAGAATAAAAACAAGTCAGACTGAATACTCTAGAATTCTGAGCCAAAACAGAGATTTGAAAAGGAAAAATGAGACTGTTCTCTCATATATTATCATCATCATAAGAAACTAAATTCTGTCCACCACCAAAGAAAAAGATATTCAATGGAGTTTAAATACAGAAGCCACTGAATGCACAGGCTAATCAAGAAAAATCATGTCAAAATCTAAAGAACATTTTCAGAGAGACTTGACAACATGATTCCAAAATGAATATTTAAGAGAAAGGGGCAAATATTACCACAAACTGACCTAAAGAAATTAAATCAATGTGGCACAGACTCTATCCAATCAACATGACCTAACAATAGAAGAAGCATGGTGCTGGTGTAGGCACAGACAGGTGTGATATTGGAACAGAATCAAAAGTACAGAGGCAGATGACCCTACACACATGTGCTCACTAAATTACTGCACATGGTGGATAAGTGGTGAGAAAAAGTGACTCTGGCCAATAGTTTAGTAATGTGTAGAAATTGATATC
>LOEQ01015519.1:4949-15271 GCA_001685075.1 Bramus lutescens
AATTTGTATCAATAAACCAAGATCCATACCAATGAAAATTATTCATATCTATATTATATCCCCCTTTAAATATAAAAGAACATTTATAAATAATTGGAAATATGGGTATAGTTTTGTTCATACTGCTTCCTGCTGTTTGAGGGCACTGTTAATCAGGTCTTTCATTGTGTATCCTGTATGCTAGGTTCATCTCAGTCAGCAGTTGGGCGAAGTAATTTTTTGAGGCTGTTCATCTTGACCTTTCAGGGGGGCAATGGTCTATCATACCATATTGGTCTGGAAGAAATCCACAGGTTCTCATCTTCTGTGAAAACAAAAGGGAAACCTTTTATCCAAAGCAACATATCCTTAGACTCAAATTTTGAAGTCAAGATGCCTTCACAATATACATGCTGGTTTATTTTAGCAGCCCATACAATGAAATGTCTTTCTGTACTTAGCTCCTTCACAGTCAAGAAATTAAAAAATAGCACAATAATATATATAATCCAAACTCTCTGTGAATTTTCCATTTTTCCATGGCTAATTTTTCTTTACTACTTTTAATCTATGACTATCTGTACTCTGTCTCTTTAAAAACTTTACCTTTTTTGAATTCTATGACTCTTTATTCTCTTTTTCTCTCTCTTCCAAGCCTACATACATTTATCCAACACTGTGACCCATTTAGAGGTCATTTATGTCTGAATCTGCTATATTGTGAATTTGTAATTCTTTACTGTCCAGGAGCACCTCTTAAAATACTGAGAGCTTCTTAAAAACTTAATTTGTGCCATTAGTAGGGGTAATACTATACCACCTGTTTGCCTGCCCAGCCTAAAACTTAAACTGTGCTATTATTATGATAAATATGGATCCTGCTCGCTCTGCACAATCCAGCATGGCAGAGCTGCTTGTACCTCTGTGCCAAGCACACTGCCCCACTTCCAGGCACACAGGGAGTTCACTTTGCCATCAAGCAAGCCAAAGCATTCTGCTCACAAACCCAATTCAAATGCTCTGTATCCACACCTCCTGCCTGAGTAAGAGGTCATGCTGGCAGCCTGGCCAAGAAAGCCTGCATTTCAAAACTACACAGCNCTTTTTTTTTTCTGCTGCTGCTGCTATGTCAGAAAAATCTTTCTTAAATGAGCTTCAGCCCGCTGCCAGCAAACAGCAGAAAGCTGTGTTAAACTCTGTATTTTTTTTTTGTGGAATTCCTTTTCAAGCTTTCTCAGGTTTTACATGGATTTAGCTGGCCACGTGGGCTCCAATTGTTGCAAGGAGGGGCCGTTTATTCAACCTGGCCACCCGGCCATCTTAGCCCCGAAATAACCAAACAGAAACTGTATTAATTAAAACAATGCTTGGCCCATTAGCTCTAGTTTCTTATTGGCTAACTCTTATGTTAATTTAACCCATTTCTATTAATCTGTGTATTGCCATGTGGCAGTGGCTTCCCAGGTGAAATTCCCAATGTCTATCTCTGGCTGATCCATGGCATCTCTTCAACTCTGCCCTTCTTTCTCCCAGCATTCAGTTCTGTCTTCCCTGCCTAGCTAAGTTCTGCCCTATTAACAGGACCAAAGCAGTGTCTTTATTAATGAATGCAAGCAACACACAGAGGGGACTCCCACATCATTAGGGAGAGTGCTGAATTACACTAACAGGGAATGGACTTTCAGCAAAGAATATGCTTCTCAGTTTTCAATATTCCTGTACAAAACTTCACATCCACACATTCACTGAGAGTAACTCCTGTTCACCAAGTTAGACCTTGGTTGCCTCCTGCCCTTAGTCTGTTTTCAGTTGCCTGCTGGAGTGAAGAGATGTTTGTTCATGTCTCCGGGGGAATAGTGTCATACAACACTAATCAATTAGAGAGAAGTCATGGATGACTAGTGTACTATGACTGTTTGTTGACCATTGTGGGTATCGTGAAGCTGTATTCAAACTTAGATGTTTTGTTCTTGTTTCTTTCACATACTGGTTAGAAGGAAATTAATTAATAGCATGCTTCAGTTAAAGGCCCAGTCCACATGCACTGGCTTCAACCCTTCTTCATTTTCAACTTGCTCCTGTCAGAAAGCTGCCTGTGAATAGAACAAGTCTCCACCCTTGCCCTTGGCTCTGCAGTTGGCATGTCAAACAAGCTCCAGAGAAGGGCTTCCTCTTCTTCAGCTTAATCAGAACTCTGGAATAAAGCCTTTATACATACTTAAGAACATCGGAGTTCTTGAATAGTGCCATTCAATACTGTTTTTTTAAGGAAGAAAAATATCAAGGAACACATAGAGTAAGAACTAAAGGGTGTCCTTGGGGACATAAAGCCTAGCATTTGATTGGAACTCTTAAAGAATTGCTTCTTATTTGTGAGTGAGTGAGTGAGTGAGTGAGTGTGTGTGTGTGTGCCTGTATGAGTTTATGTGAACTGTGTATGTCCAGGGATGAGAGGGTGTCAAAGCCCCTGTAACTGGAATTACAGGCAGTTGTGAACTTCCTGGTATGGGTACTAGGAGTCAAACTTTGGTGTGAAAGATCAGTAAGCATTCTTAACCTCTCAACTGTCTCACCAGTTCACTGCTTGAGTTCTTAGCTGACTTTCCATTGGGTGTTTCCCTTGAATAAAATAAAAGGCCTAAAAATGACCCGTGGTAGACTAGAAGTCTACTTGGTGAAAACTCTCTCATTTGCCAAAGAGGAATTTCTCATCTATCACCATTGGCTCAAAATGCTACTTGTGCTAGAATTGAGGGAGTTAAAAAAAATTGGTATGTTTGCGTGACATGTGCAAAGCCCTGGGTTTTGTTGTCAGCACCATATAAAACGGCATGGTGGACAGGTGTGGTGGTGATGTCTTTAGTACTAGCACTAGAGAGGTAAAAGCAGGTGGATCTCTTTGAGTTTAAGGCCAGCCTAGTTAGTCTACAAGGTGAGTTCCCGGGCAGTCAAGGCTACATGGAGAAACCCTATCTTGAAAAACCAAAACCGAACAAACAAAAAACAAATAAATATAATTGAAATGGAATGGTGGCCCATGCCTGAAATCCCAGCACAAGGGACGCGGAGCCAAGAGGGTCAAAAGCTCAGCAGTTCACCTGAGAGACCCCGTGTAAAGGAGCTCAGTGAGGAATCTGGGGTTCCCTCTGTTTCGGGACATGCCATAGCCATCCTTATTCCCCATTTCAGGTCCAAGCATTCACATTTTCCTGATGTAGGGACTTGGAACCCTGAACTAAGGTCAGATTCCAGATGCATTGCTGCCTAAACTAACAGACTGATAGACAATCTTGATGCTGTGCCCACTCACTCCCAAAGAGATCCCCTGCCCTTTCCAGCTTTTTTCTTTTCTCTTTCCCTCTGTGTTTCCCTTTTCCTATTCAGGCACAAGTTGAGACTCACATAAGACATGGAGAAAATAACTGCTTATTCTCAAACATACTATTGTGAAACACGTTCCTGTACCCTCCCTTCCTCTCAGTGCCTGGTTGGCCTGCTTTGCCCTCTCTCCAGGATGTCATGACTCTGCAGTCAGGCAATAAGTCCCCAGATATTTCCAGCAGTCATGCTGGCAGCCTGGGAGACTCGAATCTCATTTTGCTAAGTAGTTTGGCACTCGGGAGACTTTGCCTCTTTGCTCCGAAGTCTGGCTTTCAACTTCTGGGCTGAAGGCAGTATTCAGTTTTGTCCTACAGAGCTGTTCCACCTACTTCCTCACACATCCACCTGAACCACCGGGGTGTGGCTCCTCCTGACAGTGAACTACCACAGAATGAATGGATTTGAACTGGAGCCCATTCATAGCAAAGCATCCGTGGAAATGTGTCCACAATCCAAAATAAGGACAAATAAAATTTTTGAGCTTCCCAGGTTGGTATTTAGTGGATTTGAAGTTGATGAGGAGATGAACAAATGCTTAGTCAATGTTAATCCAGATGTGATCAATAACCAAATAAACACTGCAGTGAGAAGCAAGTGACATCTGTCATTCAGAAGAGATGATGTTCTAGAATGTAGTCTAATGTAGGAATTTCCAGAACCCTCAAGCAAGTGGGAAGTGCACTCTGGCTAACTCTTATTTCTGTCTCTGACCCACACTTTCTGTATACCTGTCCTATTTTCTTTATCTATCCTTCAGCCCATGGGTAGTAATATTGAGCTAACTTCCCATCTTGGCTATTAAATTTGTTTGGTTCTTTTCATGGTTCCTTTTTGCTGCTGCTGTATCACCTTTGATTTCACTTAGTTGTCTGTGATCTTTCAAGCTCTTCCAGCCCTTGTCCTCAGGATGAGCCCAAAGACCAGGTCTTTCCAGTTAATGTTGCTCCTGGGTCTATTGGGACTAGTTAAAATAACCAGAGGCTGAAGATGAAGAATACAAACTGGGTTAGGTTTTGCATGTACCCTGGAGTCACAGTACCTAGTGACTATCTGAATCCCTGAAGGCTAGCCTGGGACTTGACACCATAGCATATGACTTGACTCTGGCATTGGCGTGGTGGCTAAACTTCAGGGGCCATCTGGAACCTGGGTTTACAAGAACAATACTAGAGCCTGGATCTCCAGGGACATTGGAACTGATGCTTCTGGTGTTAGATCTTAGATTTGAGATTTGAGTTTTCTAGGGCAGAGGAACACAGGAACTGAAGTGGGAGATAAGGCTTTGGAGGCTGTCCGGGTACAGAGTCAATTGCCTGGGCTAGGGGATGAGCGCGGAGATGGAGCATGTCAGTACTAGCCTGGTCTTTGGCTAGTACTGAGCCTTAATCTGTGGGTCTAGAGTCTGGAGCCATCAGGGAGGCTTGGTGCTAGGACATGCCTGGGCTTGTTCTAAAGGAGCAGTTCTGGGGTTGTGTGTATGAGGCTGGGAATTAGAGTATATCCAAAGCTGCCTTATCAACTAGAGTTGTGACACTGAGGGGCTGACCCAGCTGGGAGTGGTTTAGAGTCTCTTGGCATTGGGTGTGTCTGATGCATGAAACTCTTCAGATGGCCTTGCTGAGAGGCCTGGAGGCTAAGTCTGTGGGGGCACCGGGATGGGCATGAGTAATGAGTCTGCAGGGCAAGTCTGGAGACTGGGGCCGTGGGGCACAGGAGTAGTAGTGGGACAGGCCTGGGAGCATGGTCTCTGGATAGCAGGCTGGAGTCTGGGCCCAAGAGTTTTACCTTAGGTAGCCCAATTCCAGGTGTGTCAGTTACTTGTTTCATTCTTGCGACGCAGTACTTGCAGAAAGCAACTTAAGGACGGAAAAATGGGTTTATTTTGGCTGATGGTTGCAGGACCTGCAGTGTATCCTAGTCTAGCATAGCAGGAAAGCCATGACCGCTGAAGCCAGAGGCAGCTAGCCACAGTACATCCAAAGTAAAGAAGCACAGAGTGTTGAGTGCTTGTGTTTAGCTTTTTTTGTTTCTTTTTTTTTTNTTTTT
Organism: Bramus lutescens; assembly: GCA_001685075.1. Classification (NCBI taxonomy): domain Eukaryota; kingdom Metazoa; phylum Chordata; class Mammalia; order Rodentia; family Cricetidae; genus Bramus; species Bramus lutescens. Next base: position 10,356 of record LOEQ01015519.1, read on the forward strand.
TTTTTTTTTTTTATTCAGTCTTGGAACCCAGCCCACAGAATGGCACCGCTGGCATTTAGGGTGTGTTTTCACACCAAAGTTAATGTCATGCAAATCATTCTCACAAACACATGTAAAGATAGTTTCATTGGTGATTATAAATTCTGCTAAATTGATGATTAAGGTTAACCATCACCTGGAGGCTAAAGCAAAGTACCCTATCCCCAAAGGGTACCTCCCCCAATGGCTGTGCTGCCTGGGCTTGTGTGCATGTGTGTGTGTGTGTGTGTGTGCGTGTGTGCGTGCGTGCACGTGTGTGTGTGTGTGTGCGTGTGTGTGCGTGCGTGTGTGTGGGGGGGTGAGACTAGGTATGTATGCAGCTGGAACTCTTCTTTTAACCCTCTCTGATTTTTTTTATTTTATTAAATATCTGCACTATAACCAAGTGCTAGTGTCTCTCCCTCTGAATTTCCTTAGCTCATGCGTGGACAATTGTTAAAACTGAGCAATTGAAATCCCTATGGTTATTAACTTTCAGAACAATATTTTTATTAATTTCTTGAGAATTGTATGCGGTGCTTATTAGTTGTGTTCACCCAATTCCTCTCCAATCCATTCCCTCCATACCCACTAAACATCATATCCTCTTTTCTTCTCTTTAAAGGAGAAACAAGCATCAAGTTTTACTTCCTGTTTATTCCTGGGCATGGGGCATTCCCTGGAGCTTAGTTGACTTTCCAGGAACCACACCCTAAAAGAAAAATGAACCCCCTTTCCCAGCAGCTATACATTGCCAATAGCTCCTGAACTAGAGGTGGAACTTCGTGCCCTCTTGTTGTGGGCTGGGATTTGTCTGAGGTGAGCTTGCAGAGGGCTTGTGATAACTACTGTAAGTTCATTTGTGCAACTTCCCTGTCACGTTAAAAAGAAAACCTTTCCTTTGTAGTCATCTGCCCTTCTGGCTTTTACAATCAATCCTTCTGCCCCTCCCTTTCTGCAATGATTGCCAAATCTTGGAAGAGGAAGCTGTGATACAGATGTCCCATTTAAGTTTGAACATCCATGGCCCCTTAGTTGCTTCACTTTGATCAATCGTAAGTCTCTGATTAATAGAAATCTGTTGCAAAGGAAGCTTCTATAGCAAAGTTGAGGGACGGATTAAGCCATAAATCATTAGGAATCAGTTTAATACCTTTCATGTTATGTCCAGTGTGATGAGTTAGTGGTTACCTTTGTCTTAGAGACCTTAAGAGAGATGATTCTGTTTTCAGAATCTTCAGAATAAACAAATCTCTATGTCTCTTTTCCCTTTCTTTAGTTTGGAAAGGAGAGAGGTGAGAAGAACAAAGACTAACAAGCATTGCAATACGCAGGTGCTTCTTGGAAAGCTGAGGATTCACAGAACTGAGAGTTGATTCAGGGCTTCAGAGGGTGTGGACTCGTGGCTGTAGAGCTCATCAGCTTCCGGTTTTAGAGTCTCAGGGGAGACAGTGGTTCTCTTTTCCTGAACTCAGACATTGCCGGCGAGTGACAGGAGGCAGCCAAGATGCTACGAGCGATGCGTGAGCAAGAAAAACGAGTATCACATATAGCCCCTTCTCTGGTGTGGCAGCTCTGTCACATTTACCAGATGTGACATATTTCAGACAGTGTAGCGTGAGTGGAGGGCTGTGCAAATCTGATCACAGCTACTGCAGGGAGGACAGCTACTCTGAGAGAATCTTAGACTTCAGATGAGTTTCCTTTGTGCAAAGCTTTGTACTGTTGGGTGGGAAGTGCAGACGAAAAGCTGAACCTATACTGAACAAAACAGAGCACTTGAGAATAAGACCTACGCTCCGTTTGTGGTATCTTTTGTTTTGTGTACTTCTAGGCAGCCAAACCTTGAAGTTTGCTCCTTCTTCTTCCTCCTCCTTTCAGATTCCTCTCACTTCCCCCTCCTGCCCCTTTCAAACCAAGAAGAGCAGATATGTAGTGTTGCAACTGTTAGAACGGACAGGCTGCTCCTTTTCTCCTGAGGAACTGTCCCTATTTCATACACACAAACCCCAAGCCCTCCTTATTCTAGTGTTTTACCCCTGAGTGAATCAGGGAAAAGAGAGGAAATGGCCGCCGCCTCAGGAACCCCAGACTCCCACAGGGCCAGGAAGTCATGTGAAGCTTCAGAAGGTCCAATAACCTCTTTGGAAACTAACAAACCTGATGTATGCCACCCACATAGGCAACTGCAACACAGACTCTGCGGAGCTGTTTCCTGGCAAGGTGCGATGAGTGTGGTTTGGTCCCCTCTCCCTCGGAGTCTGGAAATAGCGTATTTCAAGTGACCCAGAAGGGAAGTGTGCTGCAGAAGTACTTTAAATGATCTCTGTGGCTTTGTGTGCCATTTTGCCTCCATTCCATGGTCTCCTCAAGTATACTCTCTCCCCAAGATTTTAGAATTTGTATCATGATCTTAATACACATCATTTTGATTTTTGTTTAATTGTGTATAATCACAGATTAATGTAATTTTCCAAAACATTCATTTACAAACAAACCTACTACCATATTTCAAAAAAATACACAAAGCATTATAACTAAAATTCACAAGCTGATTATGAGACGCTACCATTTAAGAAATTCATTGACTCTGAAAATGAAGTTATACTATATTTTAACAACACACAATTCCTAAGAACATTTCCCCCCTTGATACTGTTTCTTTTCCCTCAATTGGAAAAAGAATCACATGTGATAAAATGTGCTGGAATATGCCAATATATCTCATTCATTGCCAGTGAAATATTGGTATTCATTAGTAAAATAGAAATTTGGCACAATTTGCTGAATTATATTTAGTTTTATAGTCTTATTAAATGAAAAGATTGTAAAATTTGGTCAGGCTCATCTTATTTGAATGTACTCCATTTAGTAAATGTTAAAATTTTTGTTCACTTCTGCTGATTAAATGTGCTCCCTAATTTATAGTATAAAAGCCTTGCTGTATGTTTCTGACCATGGAGGAGGAGAGCAGACAGAGAACAGTTTGAACTCAAGTTCAGTCTAATTGCTTAAGCTTGAGGTCTTTATGAGAGCCCATATATAGAATTTGTATCATGATCTTGATAAACATCATTTTGATTGTTGTTTAATTGTGTATAATCACAGATTAATGTAATTTTCCAAAACATTCATTTACAAACAAACCTACTACCATATTTCAAAAAAATACACAAAGCATTATAACTAAAATTCACAAGCTGATTATGAGACGCTACCATTTAAGAAATTCATTGACTCTGAAAATGAAGTTATACTATATTTTAACAACACACAATTCCTAAGAACATTTCCCCCCTTGATACTGTTTCTTTTCCCTCAATTGGAAAAAGAATCACATGTGATAAAATGTGCTGGAATATGCCAATATATCTCATTCATTGCCAGTGAAATATTGGTATTCATTAGTAAAATAGAAATTTNTTGTTTAATTGTGTATAATCACAGATTAATGTAATTTTCCAAAACATTCATTTACAAACAAACCTACTACCATATTTCAAAAAAATACACAAAGCATTATAACTAAAATTCACAAGCTGATTATGAGACGCTACCATTTAAGAAATTCATTGACTCTGAAAATGAAGTTATACTATATTTTAACAACACACAATTCCTAAGAACATTTCCCCCCTTGATACTGTTTCTTTTCCCTCAATTGGAAAAAGAATCACATGTGATAAAATGTGCTGGAATATGCCAATATATCTCATTCATTGCCAGTGAAATATTGGTATTCATTAGTAAAATAGAAATTTAGCCACTATAGTGAGGTTTCGATTGATCCAAACTTATGGGAAAGATAAAGGAATATCTCCATGTCCAGTCTTGTTTACTCAAATCTCAGCTTTGAAATTCAATCCTGAATCTTTCTAATCAATTCCAGACGAAAATCATAATGCAAATATTAAGTTTAAAAGGAGATTTTGCCAAACTCTATCCCTGCTGTACTTTCACACAGTCCTCATGGCTTTCTGAGATATGCAGATATACATGTGGACATGATTTGATTGATGTATATAGATTTGAGTGTCTGTCATACACAGAACTTAAGATTGCTTATGAATTTTCACACCATTCACTCTAGGCATTTTTTGTTTTACTTTCTGGAAAGGTCAGTTGAGACTAAGAAAGCCCGCAGTAATACCAAGATCTGTGAAATTGAGCACTAAACTCCTTAAGCAGAATAAAAATCAAAATGAAAGGAAAGTGTTTGTCACTCTCTTGTCTACTCTCAGAGTTTGTCAAAAGTAGTACCTCTCTGAAGAGCCTAACCTTGTTTGCTACCTGGCTTCTGTGAAAAGAATTAGTTTTGAGATTGAATTTTGGAGGCAATTAAAGCTAGAGATTTTTTTTATAGGTTTCTCATGAATGCAATGAGTCTTATTCCTACTCATAGAATCCTCTAGACAGACTGTGTGAAGCTGTTTTTTCCACTTTCTTTCTTCAAAGTTTCACACATGAAAAGTCTTTTGAATATCTTATAAGCAATATGCTCACCATGGGCTTTTGAATTTTTAAATAACCTTACAAAGGAAAAAAAAGCCAGTATTTGCTTACTCATCAAAAGGCTCATAGATGAGGAACTTGTTCTAATAGAGGAACAGGGCAGGGAAATGTCCTAGTGACCAAATTAATTCCTTGAGTTCTGTCTCCAGACAGTGGAAGGAGAGAAGAGACTCCTACATATTTCCCTTTGACATTATTTGTATGGCTGGTGTGGCATCAGTGTGGACACACATAAATAATGAAGTAGTCTGAGTGGGAATGTCCTCTATAGGCTCAGATGTTTGAATACTTGGTCCCTAGTTGTAGTGATGAGGCGAGCAGGCCTGCTTTTCATCTCACCAGGCTCCCGCACAGCTAGCTTATACCCTGAAATAACACCACACAAA